>JACXSJ010001949.1:0-63465 GCA_014851325.1 Pentalonia nigronervosa | reverse complement strand
TATAATAGTTGTCTATTTTACTCCTTATTATGTGCATGAACATAAGAGATTAGGTTATGATTTAATTTATTTAAAACCTTAACTCACAAAATATAATATAATACTATTATGTTTTAATTTTTCACAATAATAATTATGTAACAAAACTTACAAAAAGTAAAATTATAGCATATGTGCTTAAAGCAAATTTGGTTAATACAATGATTTTTCCTTTTTAGATTCTTTCAATATAACCTGGAACTGGTGCTGCTATGAACATATAATTTGATGAACAGACCAAAAGGGAATTGTTACTTCTCAAGTGAAACATTAATGCGGTGTTGAATATCAATACATGTTTGTTAGTACACAATAACTAATAAGTGGTAGTTTAGGGTCTAGATTTTATTTTATTATTGCTATCGACTTTATAATAATCGTCTACATCTCTCTAACCGTATAATTCATTTGCATTTACAGAAGCATACATTTTAAAATTGTTTCTCACAGATTTAAATATGTGTATAGAGTCATATATGAAAAATACATTTTTACTAATTTATGTTATAATAAAAGGTTTTACTTATCTTCAATTTGTGATATTAAATCTTTGATCGGAAATAACCACCTATTGACAATAGATTCAATTTGTTATTAGATTCCTTATATTTTGTTGCCAGTTTTTCAATATGCGGTGTATGATCCAAATGATTACTGACCCAGCCTGTAATATAAACCGCGCTACACACGTAGGTCATAAACTTCTTTGTTTACTCTGCTAAGCTATGCATTACTTCATTCCGTTATTGTTGAAATCCAACATAGTGTTTGCCTGTCATTATTTTGTATTTTTTAAAAATAAAAACAATTGTAGTTTATATTATAATAATTATAATAATAATAATAATTTTTTTTTTTTAGTAGCTAGTTCAACGTCTAAGACTAATGCATCTGCAATTCTGTCACAGAATTATGCTATGATATTGCTACTTATTTTTGTAATGATTAGCTACTAATATCAGAAACAATAGACTCTTATTTTATTTATACAATTTGCCTATTCGATTTCACATATGTTGTACTATTATTTTGTTTGAATAATAATAATTTATCTATTAGGCTATGATTTATACTTTTCATATTTGCATATTGTAAGTATACTATTATTACTCTTTACTATCAATGCACATATAAGAATAAAAAATAAAATAAAATATATATTTTTTAATTACTAGATTTCAATTATTTTGAATTTTTTACTACATATTTAAGTCGTCTATCTACAATGGCGCATCTTTAGTTCCATCAAGCTTATTACTATTTAGCTCAATTTTGTATAATAAATGATCAATCCTACAACTTTTTAAATTTATATATGGGTATTTTGGTAGATTTCTTAATATTTATTTTTATTTTCAACCACCAGAGTCCATTTTAATTCCAGCCCTATCTATTCACCTTATTTATTTAACAATTCTGTGCATTTATTACATAATATTATAATTTATTCATATATTTATAAATATCTAATAAAAAAACTTAATTATTCATAAAGATATCAAAATGAACAAAAATTATTAAACATATTTATTTTTTATTAATTTTTAATAATCATAATAATATATAATAACAGTATAATATTTTATAATATAGGTATATATTTTTTAGTATATGAATGGGAAAACAATATTTAAATATATATTTTCAAATATTCTTATTGTTTTACTTAAATTGAATTAATTATGATATTAATACTAAGAACTGCCAATCTGTATGTATTACTCGACAGTGGTAGCATTGTGATTATTGTGTAAATGTTTAATGTCAAATAATCATAATGAGTTAATCAATAAAACGTTCAGCATTTGTATGAAAATAAATTTTCAGATAATATCTCATAATAAACCTCGCTTAAATTTTTAACTACAAATCGGCAATTCAATGTATAGGGAAAAAACCATTATTACTAGATTATAATCATTACAAGTTGGCTGAACACAAAAAAAAAATATTAATAAAAATTTACTGCTACCAAAATTTGACTGGGAGTGAAAGGAGGTCGAATGCCCACTGTACCTCCCTAAATACGGACCTAGGTTAAAAAGCTAATATTAAATGTGTTCTTGATAATTATATTGTTTATTACTTAAAATATGTTATATAAAGAAAAAGTACTTTCACAAAGTGTACCAAAAAGTCTGATGTAAAAATCCTTGGAAATTAATTCTTCAGAAAAAAGTCTGAGTCATAAAAAGATCACATAAAAAAGTACTGTATATAAATATAACTATTTTGGATAATTTTTTTTCATTTTGAGTTACATAAAAAAATAATTGAATAATGATTGGTATTTTAATTCATCGATACCATATTAATAAACTTTACAATCCTTGTGTTAAAAAAATAGTAAAACAAAGTATTTTCAAATTCATACCAGGCAAAAAAAAAATAATTGACGATTATTTATTAGAATAATAATATATTATAATTATGGTATGTAATGTTTTATAATGAATAATAAGATTGATTTCTTCTATTAATTCTATTAATTAATAATATATAATTAAATGTAACATGTAATTTATATAATATACATTTTTAGATTTTAATTTCATTAAATAATCCAAAAGATTTGACAATTCGACTATACCAGAGCCCATCTATGTCTGACTCTCAAAATTACTATACTTTACTATGATCTTAGTAGCATGATAAATATTTTGTAAACCTAGATAATGTTTAATTTTGTTTTATTTGATACATTTTTATTTTTATTATTTAATTTTAGTACCTATATATATATATATTATTATTATTATTTAATTTTACTTTATGATTGATTCGACTGTGAAAAAGAAAAATGTTGTGATTGGAAATTATCTATTAAAAGAAATACCCAATTTGTTTATTTTAATTGTATTATTGATTTCAAGAATAATAACTTATAGGGTCCAAATAATAGTACATGCACTCGCGACTTGGGTGGAAAAATTTCAACGCCATGCCTACAATAGATACATAGCATTTGAGTTTAAAACGGTAAGATGGTTTGGTCATCTCTTGTTTTTCTTCCACCGCTGTACTATTTGTATTGGATAATGTCTGTGCTGCCGATCGTCGATATCTAGTTCCCAACTTGTATTCCTGGACCCCGTTCACCGTAATGGTGTCTCGCCGTCGATGCCAATATTTCATGGTGAGTTTGGGGATGATAGGGATTTCTTCGACATTCTCGTTGAATGGAAAAATGGAACTGATTGGTGATAATATGGTCCTACCCGATACACTGTCTGCATCTATTTTAACTGGTTCCGTTCGTAGTTCCCTTTTCATAAAAAAAAATAAAAAAATATTGAATTACAAAAAAGATTTGACTAAAGATATTTAAACATATTTTTAATTTTCCTATTACAATTTATTAAAAAAACCCAAGAAACTGAATTACTGAAAAAGCGAGATAACAAGTTACACACACCCATGTTCATTTGTTACTCACATTGTAACAGCCCAAATATACATGTCATATGAATTGCCTATATTTTACTCCTTAAAACATGCTACGCTCAAATTCCCTCAAGTATAGGATGTACTTACTTTTGGCTTTCATGCTGACTTATGGTGGAGTTAATGCCGGTTTTATAGGTCGGCATCGGTGATATTTGTATATTTAGCTTAGTTTGTAACGGTAACGGCCATGTCATATTGAATTTGTCTTTGTCGGTAACGATCGGAGTCAGGATGGACTGGGTGTCTGATGTTTTTTCATAATTGGAAACTCGAGCTAAAATATTTATGATGTGAATTACATTATAATTATCGAAACCAACGATTTTAATTTTTTAAATTCAGATTTATAATGTTACATTGGAAATATTACTAGATATCGTTAATTTTAGAATGTATTGTCATGATGATTAATTAATTTTTTATATAAAGTTTTTAAACAATTGAATTTGTAAAATTTAAAATAAAATAAATTACATTTGTAAGTGTCATTGTATATATAAAATATAAGACCATACTTAAAAGGCTCAAGTACTTACGAATAATATTTTTAAATTATAACAAAATAACTAAAATATTTGTTATTTGTTTGAATATCAAACTTTGTCAAAAGAATCAAATTATTTCGAAAATTCTATCCAGTATTTTATCGACATTAACTATTAACAAAAAATTAATAAAAATCAAAAATGTTTTATGTCTATAAAAGCGTTAAAATATTTGAAAAATGTATCGTATACACAAACTCGAAAACAAAAAATAATAAAAAAAAACACATTATCGTAAAATTAATACATAAAAAGAATTGAATATATAAGTACTCACCGTCGGGCAGATTCAAGGGAAATATTGCTGCCTCCCCGCTGATAGCGATGATTGCGATGATGGAAATAAAAACGTTTATCAAAGACGCCATGGTGTTGCAAACTGATGGTCATAAGCCCTTCGCGTGCTCTTTTATAAACCACCGCGGCAGCGGTGGCGAACAGATTTTTGTCTTAAGAAGGGGCTTCTAGGTGTGCACCTATCGGACATTCAATAAACTGGTTTCACCAATTTCATTCCCTTAATATCTCGCTCGATTGATTGTCCAGACTACACACGACAGCCTATAAGTCGACCAACATTTTTTTGCCCCTTCTGATTTTTGTACTTTATGTTGCCACTCTCTCACCACATAATATCTATTAAAAAAAATGTAACCATGTATTATCTGTATTGGTTATTTAGTTTTATATTTTTAATTTTTATAATATACTCATATAAAAAATTAGGAACTAATTAGGAAGTTACTCTTATAATTAATAAATAAAAAATGTATATAAACAAGACTTGGATAGATCATATTTATGTGAAATAATATATGATATCATCGTGCTTAACTTTCTCAAATTTCAATTTTTTTGGATAATTAAAATAACTACTTGTACTTGTTTTCAATATTGTTGCTGCTTGTGAACCGCTGCGTGATTGCGTGATTAATGAATATTCAGATTCTATGGTTTATATTTGTTAAGTATGTTTATTTTATTATACTGGTTACTGATCTTTATCACTGGTAATAATATACCTATACTGTTGTAGTGTTATCTATAATTATGTTTAGTGGCGTTCAACCGTATTACAAGATGTAACAGTCGCTACACATCGAAAATGAAGGGAGAAGAATAATCAAAGAAAAATATTTAATGATTATAAGTTATTAGGAAACATACTTATAGAGGCCACTTTGTGGTCACTTTTATGATAAAATTCAGTCACTTAGACACTTTTTTATAAAGCATTAACCAATTCCAGTCTTAATGGTTCCTATATCTTTGTACCTTAATAATTACCAATATGATCAATTAATATAACATAAAAAACCCATTAAATATTAAGTTTTGGAGAAGGTAAGTAGGTAAAATTATATCTTATTACACATTAATAATATATCTTGGGCGCCACTGGTTGATTTATCAAAAAATAGACATTCGAGTCCCGTACTTATTTTGGTATTTTCCGGTTTTTAATATATTATTGGCATGTTATGTTCTCAAATTGTCAGGTGACGAATACTTATAAAATAAAATAGTTAAAGTTAATTTTTGTTAATTGATTGTTAATTTTACGGAGTATATAATATAATATACATCTGGGATTCTGGACAACTAAACATAATATTTAAAATATTTAAAAATTAAAGTGACTAAATTGAGAGGGCCAGTTTGGTGCCAATGCATTTTCTAAGGGGGCCGGGCCCTTAGTGCCCCTCTCTCTCTTGGCGACGTGCCTGACACATGAGCACATCGTAATATTATATTTTAATACATTCTTGTTATTGGGCGAAGGGCGTAAATCGTACTCAGATGTGGCCCGCACGTTAACAGACCCGATTTTTTACTAAACTATTAGGATTTTGTCAAAACTTAATCACGTTATGCATAACAGATTATATTACATTAGTAACAAAAACATAACTAATAAGTAGGGCTCAGAAGTTGATACATTTTTTTTTGAAAATCCTTAGACGATAATATTTTTGATAACTTTTTTTGTATCACCGATATTGAAAAAATAAAAATGATATTGCACAGCCAAAGTTCTTACTTTTATGTGGCGAAAATTTCGTTTTTTAGTTATAACCATAGACTTCTCGGTTCTTTCTCGTACAAAACAGTCTTTGCTATTTTTTACATATTTTGTAAAACGGAGACACTACGGGTCCGTTAAAAATAAATCAGCCTACAAATAAACTGTACCTACCTTGTTTTTATATACTCCTCAATTTATAATCATTTCTTTTCTTATTGTTTCTAGTCGACTATTAGGCGAATTACTTAAATCTCGAATATCACAAATTAGTACCTATCCGATTTTATCTCGACGCTTATAATCGTTTTGTCGTGTTTTAGTGAATATCGTTAGCGTGCGTTAGTGTCGAAATTCAGCAACCACATTTTTTCTTCTGAATTTTTTATTAAATTTAAAATTATTTTGTTTAATAAAATATTGTATATTTTGTTTATCGTATTATGCTTTGTTATGTGATATTAATTTAATTATTTTTGTTTACTATCTCCGTTTTAATTAAATTTACAAATTCCAATCGATTTTTGTCATATATAACGTTTAAAGATCCATAATATTTGCAAGCTTTGATTTGCAGAAAATATCTTATATTTTTTCATATATTAAATTTAATCATTTACCAATTATTAATCAACCAATCGATGACAAGTGTGTTATATTGCACATCAGTGAAATCTTCAAAGTTGTGGAAGGAGGAATCGCTCATAATACCTTTTAATTGGAAATAACTACTCTTACTATTTAATATCAAAAATGTATAAATATAATTTAAAACCTATATAATGGTAATAATTTGATAAAAACTGTTTTGGAGAATATATATGTACTGGTTTTGGTATCGATAAAATTATAATTGCAGTAGTACAGTATAGTTAAAAAGAAATGTATAATAGGAGTAAACCGATTATTTTCCTATTACAATAGACGTGTCTTATATTGTTGTAGACGTAATTAGTAAATTGTTTTTTTTACCTTGGACAAACTTGTTCAAAAGTAGGTATTAATGTATAGTACGTAGGTACCAAAGAATATATCGTAATATTATTTGCTTTATGATATTGGTTTCAATGTACAGACAATTGTTCAAATACTACCGGATTCAACCGAATAAATATTGTTTATATGTATAAATTTTATTTGATAAAAAATTGTCAATAATTATACGTTTTTATGTTAAAAAGTTTATTAGTACGCTGTCTACGGATTTAAATACCAATCATTTACACAATTAGATTACTTTTTTAACCTAGGCCTGTATTTAAGGGCGCACGGTGGGAATTTGACCCCTTTCATTCCCAGTGAAATTTTGTTAGCAGTAAATTTTTATGATTTTATTTTGTGTTTAGCTAACTTGTAATGATTATATGATATAATGTAAAAACTTTTTTTCCTATGCATTGTATTGTCGATTTAAAGTTGAAAATTTAACTGAGGTTTATTATGAGATATTTTCTAAAATTTATTTTCATTCAAACTCTGAACGTTTTATTGGTTAACTCATTATGACAATATGGCATTACACATTTGCACAATAATCAGAATGCAGCCACAGTTTGGTTAGACTTAATAGATGGCAGTCCTTGCTATTGAATCATTAATAAATTAATTCGATTTAAGTGAAACAATAAGAATATTTGTAATTATATATTTAAATGTTGTTCTTTAAATTTATACACTAAAAAATATATACCTATATTATAATATATATTATTATGATTATTAATAATTAATAAAAAGTAAATATGTTTAATAATTTTTGTTCATTTTGATATCTTTATGTATATTCAGTTTTTTTATTGGATATATATAAATATATAAATTAATTATAATATTATGTAATAAATGCACGGAATTATTAAATAAGTAAGGTGAATAGGCAGGGCTGGTTTTAAAGGGAGCACCGGTGGTTGAAAATTTTTTATTTTTTTTTTAAATTATAACTTTAGGCGCTCAAAAAAAGAGCTATTGTGTATTAACGCTCGTATTTTTTTTTAATTTCACTAGCTACAACTTATAAGAGACCTTCTATAAAATTTTCAACGTTTTGAAAAAAAGTTTTCGTTACCACTGTAACTACTCTGATATAAAAACAAAATTATTGAAAATGGTTGCGTAGACGCAACATTTCTAAATACGCCCTTGTAGGCATGTGTAGGCAAATACCTATTTAAGTAAATTTATGATTTCATTGCAATTGGTATAAAAGTAAACATGTGAATAAATGATATCATTAAACCATTATAAACCAGAGACACGGTAGTGTCGTAAAGCTAAGTAAAAAAAAATGAAGTGTATGTTTTAGTAACGCGCCTGGGTATAATATTATATACTGTGAACCGAACTTTCCCATTTAAACAGTATAAATATTTTTGTGTTCTTTATTTATGCCTACAGGCTTGATAAATGTATCAAATAGTTTGAATAAGTTTTTGAGAATTGCATAGGCTACGTTCTTTTTAATTATCAAGCCATTAGTTAACTAATGTTTTAGTTATTAATAAAAATTACATCATATTTTAGTAGTAATTTTATAATATTTTTTCCACCGCAATTGACGTTCCGCCATGTACATCCAACGCCGTTGTACGGTACGAAATAATACTTCTCTGGCTATTGTAATCCATGCACACATTTAGACACACTCCTCGAACACTATATTTGCCTGCAGCTGCTTCGTATAACCTTCGTATTGCGCCCCACTGTGGTGGACGCATAATATTCCGTCGTAGTTAAGTGTTATTGTATACTTACCATATAAGTACGCAGGCACAGTTTTGAACATGCCACCTGCGATGATTATCCCTTCATGATTTACGACACACGTACAACATCGGATACCCACCCTCCGCGTGAGGGTCTGTTAATAAAATATAATACGCATCGCTGCATGTGATGGCGACAGTGTGTCGGGTCCGTTTCCCCAGAAAATAATACAATGATATTATATACATTATAAAAATTGTCATTATCCCCTGTACTGACCTCGGAATTCTTGTGGACCCGGATATGCAGGCGAGTATGTAGAGAGAGAGAGAGAGAGAGAGAGAGAGAGAGAGAGAGAGAGTGAGTGATCGTAGGAGATGAAGAGGGTGAAGGAGGTGGTCGCAAGAGGCGCAGGTTAAAATATAATATATATCATATACAATAATATACTCGTAGAGTATAGGTATATATAAAACCCTCGCCGGACGACGCAACGTTTTTTATTTGTCCCAAACCCGGAGAAATATAATCTTTTACATAGTAAAATAATTGTTGTAAAACATTTCGACTGTCGTCTTCGTTACACGCACGCATGCACTGATCGAGTGTCTGCAGATGAAAAATTCATTTCAATATAATACATTATAATTATTATAAACCTTCAACAAATCCAAAGAATATTTTAAGGAATTTTATCTGTATCTGCCTGTAGCTGTTTTGTATAACCTACGTACTGCGCGCCACTGCGGCGGACGCATTATATTCCGTCGTAGTAAATGCTATTGTATGCTTATAAGCACATATACACAGTTTTGAACGTGCCACCTACGATGTAATTTCTTCGAGATTTATGACACACGTATAACACCAGGTACCTACCCTCCGCGCTCAGGTCTGTTAATAAAATATAATACGCATCGCTGTATGTGATGGCGACAGTATGTCGGGTCCGTTTCCCGAAAAAATAATACAACAATATTATATACATTACGTACATCGTCATTATCTCCTGAATTGACCTCGAGATTCTTGTAGATGGCGGGCGTGAGTATATAGTGTGAGTGGGAGAGGGTGAAAGAGGTGGCCGCAGGAGGTGCAGGTTAAAATAAAATACTAGGTTATTCATTTAACGTAAGACACTCATTGTTTCAAAAATTATTAACATTTTTAAAATTTTTCTTTTTGGAATATGAAAATTCCATAATATTTCAACATTTTTTATATTAACATTTATTTTTTTTATGTGAAACCACGATAGATTTTTGATTTTTAAATGGCAACCTATAAAATTTCAAATATTTATAAAACTATTTTTTTTTATGATTTTTCATATTTATTAGAATTTTAATTTTTGAATATTTCGTTAGTGAAATATAGCTCTTCAAAGTTGGGTGTTTTTTGGTGGTGCTATAGTATTTTTCGTTTGTAAAGACCAGTAGTTAAACATCTGTACATTCGTCCAAGTTAAAAGATAACCATAGTATGTATCTATAATAAATGTTTATTGTCCTACTAATTGAATCATCGTTGATTACTATCATACCTGTTTACAGCTATTTAATTATCTGCGATCCTAATCTTGGGGAAATATCCTTATTTGTTATAATAATTAACGACCGATAAGCAGAAACATAGTTTGTACTGAATGCCGATAGGATAAGTGTCAAGTACTGAAGTACTAAACACTAAAGTAGTAAAGTACAAAAACTATCTACCATTTTGGTGAAACCGCATATAATAGGAAAAGAATAAAAATGTTCATTTAATCTGTGATAAAGTCTAATTTAGTCATACTACAAAATAAATTTAATTAAATTTATTCTGTGATTACTAGTCACACTTCATGTTAACCTTAAACTTTTTCATTATTTTATAATTTTGTATGATTAATCATCGTGTAAATTTCGTTATGATTTAATACCTATGAATTAAAATTCTAATGAAAACAAGAAGGTACTTTGATATCTCAATAATAATTTTAAATTTAATAGCTAATAAATTAGTTAGATTTATTTGGACCAAGTTTGATATGATTCAAAATAATATTGAAATAAAAGATAACAGTAACGAGCATTTAAACTATCTCTATAGTTAGAGATACGTTTGTAGATTTATATTTTGAATTGATTGCAAAGGCAAAAACAGTGGTGCAAAATTCAAACTCTGTTAATAATATGAACAGGTCGAGTATCACAAACATATATTTATATGGTTGATTTTTATAGACATTTTAATTTCAAATTTGAAAGAAATTAGATATTTAAATAAAAAATAATGGTGTTAGTTATTTCGTTATAATTTAAAAAAAATTTTCGTGAGTGCTTGAAATTCTTAAAGTATATTATTAAATTGTTACACTCAATTAAATTTTCAAATGCAATGTTTTCTGCAAGAATCAATTCAATCTACTGTATCACGTAAAATGAATTATTTGCATTAATATCTTAAAATACACTTATTTATGTAGGCTAACACTTTTTTCTCAATATGATTTATATCATTGAATACAAATTTAACACATCCATAAAAGTGACCCACTCGACACCTACTCTACAGCAGAGCGGTGCCCATTTGCCGACATTTTTTTTTTATTTATTATATAACATGCTTAAAGCCAACTCAATCATATTATAACGTATTTTAATAATAATAAGATGAATAGAACTAAAATGAGTTTCTCTATTTAATTAAGTAGAGAAATATTTGATTACAATTATTTATCTAAAATATCTCCTCTAGGAATCGCTTTTCGTCGAATACCTATATTAATTTATCTTTGAATTCAAATTAAATACATCCTATACAACAATATTATAATTGACTATTTAATGACGAAGTATACACTCGATACCTACTATACGACAGAGCGAGTACCCGGGTTTTTTTTATTGAATGAAATTCTTGATACATCTATTAAGAAATCATAAATGTTCTTAAAAATATGCGATTATGGCTCTATGCATCAATAACGATTAAATGTGTGGTAAAGTATGCCCGTAAAATACATGTTTTAAAGAAATATTATCATTTTAAATAATACATCAATATTATAAAAAAATTTACTGTTATATGTTCATTTATTCATTAATTATTTTGTATAAATCTAACTATAATTTCTGAAAAAAAATATAAAAATTATAGTACCTATATAAAATGCAGAAAAAGTCGTATGGTACAAATTAATAATTAGGTATGGCAAGTAGACTTCGAATTTTTCTTTTTTTCCCTACTAAATTGGCAGTCTTTAATAAAAATTTTAATTCTATTACTCAACATTTTAGGTTAGGTAGGTAGATAAAGTATTTATTTAAGTTGCAAAATAGTGCTGCATACCACAAATAGACTAAATACTTACGACTAGGGCCAGGATGTATATGCATTTACATGTTTTTTTTTAACAGTTCAAAAGTAGCTAGATTAAGTTACAAGTTTGAATTATAATCAATATATCCGGAATACAAAGTATTATTTTATCATTTTTTGATGTGTACTGCGTATTTTACGAATACCTAAGTGTTTCATACCCATTTTTTTTACTATTGTTCGTTGGTTTTACCTACATAAACCTATGGTTCGCAAGGAATGTTTTCTCATATTGTCGCTTCTAGATAATAATAATTCTTTAAAATTAATGTTAAAAATAATAAATTAATCATTATATAATAATTATTTTTGAAAATCACATTTTTTTGCATATTTATTATTTTAAAGGGTACCTATATTTTTACAAAATAAGAGCATAAGTATATTTTTAGAGCTTATAAATCCGGGACCTACTGATGACCAAACAATTTTAAATATTTTTTTACATATTTTATAATGTCATCTAGTGACAATTCCTTAATATTCTGTGCCTTTAGGATTATTTCGAATGATGGACTACCATATTCGGGTCTGTGTGTATGTCTTTTATCCGTCCGTGACTAAAGCGCTGACAGGCGCCTGTTATAATAATATATATGTTAGGTATTGCTTTGCGAACAACAGGGGAATGGATCGAATAAACAGATAAAAAAAAGGCCTGTCGCCAATTTTTATGTCGGACAATTTTTACAAGAAATACGTCTCATACTGAGCGTTTTAGAAATGTTGTGCGTGCAGGAAAATACGATAAGAAGAAAAAATATATAATATAATACCTTTATGTAACTTAGCATGGCATCTCACGATCGAAAAACGATTTAAATTCTATAGAATGTAAATGTTTAGTCCGAAAATACGTGACCAAAATAATACAATCGATAATGGATAGTGTATCACTGCTAACATTATTATTGTGTTTGTTGTAATGTATTGTCATGCTCAATGATGGATATTTAACAATAGTGTATAAAATACCAAAACATCACTCGAGCGTGTATAATGTATTGTATATAAAACTGCGCAGTGTGCATTGCTTGGCAAATTCACGAAAAAAAAAAATATTTAAACCGA
The DNA here is from genome assembly GCA_014851325.1 of Pentalonia nigronervosa. Classification (NCBI taxonomy): domain Eukaryota; kingdom Metazoa; phylum Arthropoda; class Insecta; order Hemiptera; family Aphididae; genus Pentalonia; species Pentalonia nigronervosa. Next base: position 50,274 of record JACXSJ010001949.1, on the reverse strand, counting down.
TTTAGCGCCAAACCCTCGGAAGGAATGTTCTGAAATTATATATAAGGAACGTACATTCAAAAGTATATTATATTTTATTGGTAAATGATTTTGGTATACCTATATACCGTAGAAGACTAAAACATTTAAATGGTAATCAAATCTTGCAGTGAATATCGTCGCCCAGACAAAAATGTGTAGGAAATTCTTATATACAGTGGTATAGCTTGCATATAAAAAGAAGGTTGTAATTACTATTATTATTTAGTAGTACTTAAACCTATTATAATAGTAGGAATAGAATTAAAACAAGTTTCTATATCTAGTTAATTCGACTACAACTATTTATCTGAAATTTCTTCGCTAGGAATCGATTTTCGTCGAAAACCAACATTCACATTTATCGTTGAATTCAAATTAAACACATCCAATATAGCAATATTGTAGTTAACTATTCAACGACGAGATGCACATCAAGAAAGATAATGGTTATTAGTTGGGCTCGTTTTATATTACCTTTTAAAAAATTATGAAATATATGTTTTAAAAAATAAGCATTTGTGGCTTTATACATCAATAACAATTAAAAATGTGTGTAAAAATATATTAGTAAAAACCATGTTTTAAAAAAAATATTTCCATTTTTGTTTTAAAAAATATTACAGTTATATGTTTATTTATTCATTAATTATTTTAGATAAATTTAATTATAATTTCTGAAAAATAATATAAAAATTATAGTACCTATTTAAATTGCAAAAAATGCAAAACAAAGTAGTATAGTATAAAATAAAAATTAGGTATGGTAAGTAGTACTTTGAGTTTTTCTTTTTTTTTTGCTACTGAATTGACAGTCTTTAATAAAAAGTTTAATTCTATTTGTTAAAATTATAGGTGCTGGCGGTAGGTAAGTAAAGTGTTTACTTAAGTTACAAAATAGTGCTATATACCACAATAATACTAAATACTTATGACCATAAAATTGTAAGTGTAGTTTTTTTAACATATATATTATAATGTCACCTAGTGAAAATTCCTTAAAATATCCTCTGCATATTGTAATACATAAAATCGATGATGCGATAACGCATAATAAGAAACCAAGTCATTGTCCAATCTCACAGTTATTCATATCGAAATGGAAGTAATGTTTCTTTAAATCGGGGATAAAATTTATTTGTAATGGTTTTGCACGAACAATTAATCATAATTTATCAACAAGCATCCGCTAGAAATACTACCAAAAAATGTCCAAACAATGTCCGAGTATATTAATCACTTCAAAAAGAAAATAATAATAAATAAATTATAATAAAGAATTTATTTATTGTAGACTCCACTAATTCTCGGTTGATCAAAGACCATTCACATGCTGACCAATTATTAATTTTAAATTATATTACATTATATTATTATATCATTCATTATTTATATTATTATTAAATCAAGACTTTTTTACGAAAAAAAAAATTCAATTCTGAAAAACAATTCTGTGCAGGCACAGGTCATAGAAGTGAAACTTCCGCGACATCAGTCGCGGTGATATCGAACTACAGTTACTGTCGTAGAGATTTCATTAAAAAAAAAAAAATTAAATTGATGCCACCAACATATCATCATAACTATCCTACTGTATATGAGTTGCAAGTGGTTGATACAGAGTGGGGAGACGACGAAGCACGGCACAAAACGGAGACCGAGAATTATATAGCTATACATATATATAGCCATAGCCTTGTATTATAAATCGTGACGGATTTTCGTCTTATGGCTCGTGTGTCGCGGCCTTGAAAATGTACTCTTAGCGCGCATATAGGAGTTTCACTTCAAAAATTAAATTCTATTTTTTTTCCGACTCTCCTATTCCAATATATTAATTGTTATTCATATTATTATAATATAATGATGACAAATATAATATAGGTTTATTTTGATTAAAAATAAACTACCTATTCAAAAATTATAGGTTATAGGTTATAAAATATATTATATCAGTACCATATTCAACAATTAATTTTTTTTTTTTTGGGGGGGGGGACATTAGTTTTTTAGATTAACAAAAGACTTGTTAGAGTTTAACGTCATACTAATTTATTTTTTAATATAAATTAATAATCAAAACATTAGATTAATAGTGAAAATAAAATCGACGGCGTTGAACGTGTTTAAAGGATGTCAGCGGCCAGCGCACTATATATTATTTGTTATTACTTTTTTATGTCTGACCCACTGGTAATTTCAGCAGAACCTATCTACATGATTTATAAGCTTTAGTATTATAATGAATTGTGATATAATCAAACTTAAAAGTAAGAATATGATCTGTGTTTGTATGTTACTATGTTTCTAAGTTTACTCAATAGGTACAATTCTTAACCCCTCCCCCCCTTTCAAAAAAACACCTCTTTTTAATCGCCGTTGAGTTGTTTTCAGGGTGACCCACCCTTTAAAAAATATGTTATTGCTGTCACAACTTTATACCGTGTTCGACGCCACTGCAGTAAAGGAATATTTGGTTAGCTATTTTCCCTACACGAACCGTTGTTAGACCGATATAAATAAAATTTTCTAAATTATATTTTACAGGTTCTGGAAACTTTTAACCTGCGTTCATAAACCAACACAATCGCAATCGATATAGTAACGTATTCAAAGGTTTATTAAATGTTTAAAATAGTAATAATATTATACAGTGCACTATCACCTGAGTAACCTTATTCTTGAGACTACATTTTGAAGATCACAGGAGTAACGGAGTACGGGTTAAAATAATTAATGAATTATAATTTAACTATAAGGTAGGTTATTATACTTATAGTAAATCGAATTATAATGTAATTTTAAAGAATATATGAAAGAACGATTGTCTTTATTCCGCGATTCAAATCTGACTACTGGCTATGCCAATAATATATATTACATTCGTACTCAACGATCTTGTGTTCTATTAACCTAAGCAAATTCGCTGAACTCTGGTGCGACATAAATAACGAGTCAGTATAATCTGTAAATCGCTACAGTTCATTAGATTTTTTAAACCTTTTATAGAAATAAGGTATAAGGTAATAAGTTATAATTAGGTAGTTTTTCAAAATTTTCTTTTAGACCATAGTAAAAAGGAGGCTATAGTCAAAAAAAAAAAATTTAAAAAACTAAACTATTTAATATCTGTATTATATTTCAAATTGTCTACTAACTTTTTACGTAATACCAGTTTTTGACAAAATCACTTTTTTTCGTGTAAATCAATAAAACATGACTGAAAATACATATAATTTCTGTGTTCGATGTTTGATTGTGACGCGTGTGCGATATTGATGGTACGGTACTATTTATTAAATCATTATTCTCGTGCGTTTTGATTTAACAATGAATTCTAAAATTGAATTATTAGTTTAAAAATCAATTTAAAAATTAAAAGATGTAGAGGTCAATCGCCATTATTTAGTTATGACGTGGGAAAAATTAAAAATAATGTAGAAAATGAAAATGAGTTAGGAAATTTTCTCGGTAATTGCAACTGACAACGATGTGCCTACTAAATAGTCCACAAACATAAACCAAGACGGACAATACCAATGAATTATCTGAAAATAATTCACTGTACATTGGAATATTTTTATTAATTTCTGACATTAATGACCGAAAATATACGATTTTTTTAAAATAACCCTTGGACACCATCGAGAAATTACCAATGTCCTATTAAACCACAGCGGCGACTGAAATTTTCAAATAGATTGGTCAGGCCGTTATCCTTGGCTCGGAAAATTACAAGATGAATTGTGCAGATGCTATGTTATATTTTATATCGATTAGGTGCTTTTATAATTAAACCTTAACACGACTGAAAGAAGCCATTCCACGTTTTAATGATCATTCGAAACCAGAGTGTCTTAAACGTTCAATTATCCGGTCTGAAGAATTTGCAATAGTCATAGAGAACTAAAAAAATAATATAGCAAATGAGATGGACATTTCACGAAAAAAACATATTCGTCGGAAATCGAGCTACCCTTTGTCCGGTAATCGAAACAATACTATTACGCGGGCGCGACTAAATATCGCTTTGAGAGGAAGTAACGATAGTGGTAATGTTAGAAACCAGCACTAATAATAATACTAATAAACAGTCGTGTTTTATCCGCCACATCTCTTAGTCTGTAATTAATGGTTTACCATAGTTTGTCGCTGACAACTACACGCCGTCATCAGACTACTGTTTCCCGCACGATCGTGTCGTATGGTTTTGTCGGCGTGACGTTAACGCGATATTATCATTATTATCTATGCGTATATAATATATTATATTGTTACTATAACGATTGGTGTATCGCATATTACGTTCGACGTAACTGTTGGGCATAAATTGTTTATGCATATACGTTTATTTTATACCTCATATTAAAAGGTGTATAACGCTCTTCTGTTAGATATACTAAAATTGTTATTCTTTGTTACATACAATTCACACATAAATTTTTAATCGACGCTAGTCGTCAGATTAACTGCCTACCCGGCAGGGGTTTGACGGCGTAACAGATAATGTCTACAACGAAAACATACAAACAAAGGATGATAGTTTTAGGCCTTTACTGAGTTTTAAACCGATGACTGATTCTTTCTGGACAAACATTTAAAAAAAACACTACTTCTTTTGCAAATTTAGGTATACTAGTTCCAATGTTCAAAATGACATTATTAAAAATTGCGTTGATTTAATATAAGAAAATATATTAACAAAAATCAAAAATGCAAGATTTGATACGTTGATAGCGAATTAAACTGTATTGTAAAAGATTTACTTGAATTTTCAATTGTCCACGATATGACAGGTAAAGGATTATCTACTTCAATATTTCAGTTATTAGAAAAATTCGGACTTCATAAAAAATGTTTAGTTGGACACGTCTATGATGGCGAGGCATCGATTAGTAGATATTTTAAAAGAATCCAACGATACATTACAGGCAAAATATTGTAATAATAGTATTTTTATTTTAAAATTTCATAAATATATAAATAATATATACCTAACATAATAAAATTTAGTTTTAATTACTTATATACAATGACAATAAGAAATTAAAATATGGATAGCTAAATGGAAAAATGTACCAGAAAATAACCATCCAACTACAACATTGACTACATTGGCTGAAATTTCTTGTGATTTTTTCTTAAACATACACAATCTTTTACAAATTTTAACCACATTACCTATAAACACACATTACAACAACCACATTACCTACAACTGCAACTGCTGAACATCGTTCTTAACTTTATGAAGTCTCAAAACCTATTTAAGAAACAAATGGGATAAGTTAGACTTACTAGATTGGCTCTTCTTAACATAATATTTCAAAATTATGATATAAACATCGAAGAAGTTATAAATAGATTTTTCACATAACCACCAAAGTGGGATTTTGTAATTTAATGAATTAAGTTCTACATAAAATAATACCAAATTTAACTCTTATAATTAATTTTTGGACTATTTTTTATTTATTTAAATGAATTTCATGTACAAGTAATAAAATATGTAATATTGATTATTGTAAATTTTTTATGAACCCCCATCATAGATTTTTTTTTTATGTACATGCCTGATTAATGGCAATATTCAAATCATAAATAATTAAAAAAAATAAATAAGATCTTAGTACATGATCATTTTACAACATTATAACATTTATAAAGTTAAACATAAAAATAAGCTTTTAACTCAATATCGTAATAATATTATTTTATTAAATACAATTTATAAATATATAAATGGTCACAAAATTATTTATTTTTTACTTCATACAATTTAAATTGGGATCAAAAATTCAATTTCATTTTTTTTTCTTATTTAATCAGTAATTTAGTAAAATATTTATTTTATATTTTGTATGCATTAATTAATAGTATATAGCAGAATACAAAAAAAACAAACATAAAAATAAATGTAAATAAAATAATAATAAATATTAGTTTAAAAATACTGGTTTATCAAAAAAAAAAAAAAAAAAAAAAAAAAAAAAAAAAAAAAAAAAAATAAGAACAATTATAAATCAATAATTAACATGTGATTAAGTTCAAGTGTTAAATTTTTTTGGAGGTTTTGTTCTTATTATTAAAATATTAAATAAAAATCTTCACATGATAATACATCTGTTCTTAGTTTGAGAATCATCCTAAAAAAATATTTAACATTAATAACGATAATATATCAATTTATAACTTATAAACATAATTTTACTCAATTTTCTTATTAAAAGGTTAGTAAATGGTTTACTACAATGTTTAACCTAGTATATATTTTCACATACATACAAATATTATTTAGAACGAATGTTAGAACACACTTTTATTTAATACAAATTGAGCAAAATAGTTTTTTACTACTTACTAGTTGATGAATCAATTCTGTTTCATCATCACCATATCCTTCATTGGCTTGTGAATGGGAAACCTTTCCTTTTTTAAGTACATGAGTAGCTACTTCCTAAAAAATATATATATATGATACAATAATAATATTTATTAAAATTATTTTAAAATATGTATACTTGTCCCTCAGGATTGAAAAGTATTGTAGCCATAAGTTCACCAACAGCCCAAGCTTGAACGTTCATGACAATTGATCCAACACCGGGTTCATGTATTTGATTACTGGCAGTAGAAGACCATACAGTTAACCAATTACCAGCTCCTATTTTTACTGAATGATAAAACTTGAATACAGTAGAAACATTTTTCTCATTAGTAGTGCGTACTAATTCATATCCACTCAATTCAAACTCCTAAATAATAATAATTTTTTATTTCTTAATTGAAACAAAAATTTGAGTATTTTATTTTTACCATTGATCCTTTGTTGTATAATTTTATATATGTCCCATCTGGACATACTTCACAAACTTCAATATCACTAGTTGATGAAACAATGATACTATTAGAAAATTTATACTCGGTTTCATCAAGATGAAATAATTTTCTTTTTTTCCCTCTTGGGCTGCCCACTACAGACATATTTGGAGTAATACTCAATCTCTCTTCTTCACTCTCTAATAATTTTCGATAAGCACTTATTTCCATATCCAGTGCCACCTTTATATCCATTAAATCTTGATATTCTTGTGCTTTTTGAGACATTTTACCTTCCATAGCTGTTAATTGTTGATCAAGTTCTTGAATTTCAGATATATATTTCATTTTTTGAGTTTCTTTTAATTGTTCCAAATCAGTAATTTTTTTCTAGAAAAAAAAATTGTTCTTTTATTTTTTTATAATATAATTTAATAAAATAAAATAAGTGTTATACATACTAAATAATCATTATTAGAGGATAATAAATTAGTTATTTGCTGTGTTAATTCAGTAATATGTGAATTGGCCACATTGATATCTTCTTGAGCTGCTTTCATGGCTTTATTTTTGCGTTGCAATTCATTTTCCAAATTTTGAAACTACAGTGATCAATTTTTTTTTTTTAATATTCATTAAATATGATTATTATTATTATTATTAAAATACTAAATATACCTTGCTATCAAATAGTTCGGAAATTTCTTGGTTGTTTCGTTTAACATCATCTTCAGCTTGTTGTCGTAGCATTTGTAATTGAGATTGTAATTTATCTTCATATTCTTTAATTAAACGTCCATCAACTTCGGCAATAACTTTAGTACGGTGGCTAGTTTTTGTATCGTTGAGTTGTTGTTTATAAACCTATGAAAAACATAAGTTTTTAATGCAAAAAATATAACATAATATACATTAACTTTACCTCTTCCTTAAATTTAAAATTTTCTTTCAGGCTTTGTAAATTGTTTTCAGCTGAAACTCTTTGTAAAATTTCTTCTTCTAATAATTTCTGAACATCTTTAACTTTTTCCTTCTCTATTGTTAATTCTTTGGTCAATAACTGTAAGAAAATACAGATAAAATAATTTATATGATAACTGGTATTATATCTTATCTTATAACTAACTATAAAAATAAAATAAAAATGGAACATAAAGAGATATAATGGACATAAATAATTGCAGATTTGCAGCTCGAAATTGTTGTTAATCTGTACCAACAATGCTTGTTCACGAATAGGTGACTACCTGGAAATGTGGGCAACAAATCATATTATGCTTTATATCTGTCACTCAATTATACCATGACTTATTAATAGAGTTATGCGAAAACTCAAGTTTCAAAAAATTCTCGAGCAAGTTGAATACATTACTTGACTTAAATTAATTAAACATAAAAAATTACTCAACTTAATCAAATATTCAAATTTACTAATTAGTTAATTGGACAAATAAATAAAAAAACTATAAATATTTTAAACCCCAATTTTTTTTCTCCGTACATAATACTAACATGTCATTAATAAAAAAAACTCTCATGTATTTGGGAAATTTCAAATACTGGAGCAATTTTAAATACTAGAAAGATAGTGCTTGACTTTAACTCATTTTCAAAAAAAAACAATTTTCACCCAACTATACTTAACAATATTACAATAGCTTAACAGCTCAACGCTGATATCTTTTTATATTTTTGGTCTTATATATTCAAAATTACTATCAAATAAATAATACTTGCCTCATTTGCGTCATTTAAATTCTTATTGTCGATTAAAGTTTGACCATATTTAGAATTTAATTCATTAAATTGAGCTACATATAATGTAGTTTCTTTCAATTCTTTTGTAGTTTTATCCAGCCTGAAATATATTAAAATTATAAATAGAAAATTCCAATAAATATATTCCATTAAATTTTTAATAAATGATTTAATAATACATTTAAAATAACATTGAATTATAGATAGATCCATAAAAAATATATTTAATAAATATTTTATGCTATTATTATGTAATAATTGTGTTTATAATACATAAATACTTTTAGGTTAATAAGCAAGTAAAAAAAAAAGTTTTATTACAATTCGATATATTTAGAATTCACTATTTTATTTGATATTATAGTAGAGAATCAATAAAAATGTTTATAATGGTATTATCCTATAATATGATAATATATTTTCATCACATCATGTTATCAAATTTAATAATAGTCTAATATTATCATATATTATAACTTATAAATGAAGAACATAAAGCATGATATACTTTTAAAGCTATGTTTATTCTATAGATTTTCTATTCAATTATAACTACTAATAACAAATATATAAAAAATATATTTTATATAAATATAATTAAAACAATTTTTTTCCTGTCAAATAGCTTGAAAATTTGATACAACGTTCCTCATAAGTTATTCTAATAGCATTGAAAAATATTAAAAATGCATAGGTACAATTTTTTTTATAAGTATTTAATTTTAAATGTTGACAAAATATTATAAATATATAATTTGCAAATTATTTTGTATTTAAAAATGTATAAAATATTTAATTTCTATGGCAGAGAATTGAAAATTTAAAACTAAGTTTTTCATAAATAGTTCATATTGTAACTCAAATCTAAAAAAATGTATTAATTTTGTTTTTTTTATAGACATTTTAAAGTAAAATTTGGACGAAATAAGACGTTCAAAGAATAACAATGTTATAGCTATGTCTTTGTAATTTAAAAATATTATTGAAGAGTACTTCCAACGTTTAAAGTAGATTATTATATATTATTATATACACAATATTTTCAAGTATGCCAAGATTTCATAAATAAATTATCTTATTAGCTATAATATCATAAATCATTAGCAATTTGTCTTCGATCAGAATCATTATTCATATACAATGATTTTATACAATTGAACTAAAATTTAACACATCCGTAACAGTAACAAACTGACACACCTAATGCACAGCAGAGCGTTATCCGCATGCCCACCTTTTAAATATTATGTCTAAAGATATTTAAAATTGACATGAAATTAATCAAAATTTGTCGCGGTAGGTACTTACTCTGTTTCCAGCTCTTTGACTTCTAAAGTCTTGCGCCTATTCTCCAATTCAAGGCGGCTTTTTTGTTTTGTTTCATCATCCAACGCGTTTCTCAGATCCTCGAGCTCAGACTCAAATAGTGCTTTGACTCTGGACAATTCTCGGGTTGTCATCTCCTCCGAAGACTGGAGCTCTTGGGCTATTCTTAAGTTTTCAGTTTCCAAGTACTTGACGCCATTAATGTAAGCAGCCAAACGGTTATTTAAATTCTGTAGTTCGTGTTTCTCCTGAACACGACTGAACCTGGTCGGACTCCATGTCGCCGTTAACATGCTTGTCTCGCTGTCGGTGGTACTGGCTATGGATTCGTCCGGTTCCGCAGTATTCCTGGCCATGTCGCCGTTTATCGATGCGTTTTGCGACATTTCAATGGCGGGTGTTCGATCACTACCACTATTCAATTGTTCGCTGAACATTTCGAAAGCGGAGCGCTAAGACGTTCAATTTTTAATAATCACAATTATTATAAATGTAACGAAATATCACGATCACAAAGAGAGCACAAAACACTAAGCACTTACCGAGGATCGGCCGCCGACTGCCAAGTAAGCTCAGTTTACAGTATAAACAAAAATCTCAACTGAGAAACCTGCGGGCCAAGGGACGCCGACTCGACTTCAACAGTGTGACCAACTTACTCGTAAAAGGTATTGTTAGTGTTATTATTCACATTGGTAAGTATTATACGTCATAGATAGCTCACGTCAATATATGATATGGATAAAATATGGCAGCGCTGAAATCACAGACACGAAAACCAGAAATTTTGTATAGTGTTTGTCGCGGGAATCGGACGCTGCCGCGCGCGGTGTCTGCCAATGTAATCACATAGATGGTGATAGGTGTTCCAAAATGAAGAAACCGAGATCGTATCTGCTCACGACTATAAAATTGTTTGCTTTATTTTTTTCTAGATTTTAAAGTGCCCAAATTTTGGTTCGGTCAAAATACTTAAAAATTTGTATACAAGGTTCCTCATGAGTTATTCTAATAGTTATTAAAAAAACATAAAAAACATAGGAACGATTTTTTTTTTGTAAACATTTAAAATGAAAATTTTGACCAAAATTTATCAAAATATCGAATAATTGTTATGAACGTGCATTTAACGACTGTGCAATAAATAAAAATAACGAGATAAAATTGCTTTGACTCAAAATTATATTCTTTTTTTTAATTATAATTGTGTTTTTTTAAAATAAATACTCTGAAAAGGTCTGTAGTCGTAATGCGCTACTCAAAGATTGACTGCTACGTGTACGTGTTACTCCCATACGAGCTGGTCGTCCCGTTAAAAGGATTTATTCACCAGATTCCTTAGATCAATCGTATAAAGAAGCCACAAATGTAGCTCTAGAATATTAAAACATATTGTAAACTGATACATTTGTGAATACACAAATACTATAACAATATTCAGTGGTTCTTAACAATATAATATAATACTTGGCTACTTATTAACTTATAATCGGTTCAAAAATGGGCAAAATACATAACTTCGTGTATTTTCCAAGTACAAAATATAAAATAAATCAAATTTGGACACTTAAAAATTTAGAAAAAATGAAGCAAAAAATTTTATAGTCTTGAGCAGATACGATCTCGGTTTCTTTGTTTTGTAACATCCGTTACTGTCAATTAGACTACATTGGTAGACACACAGCGCTCGATGTCTGGCTCCCATACTACTAAATTTCTGTCTTCCAGGGCCCCGATTTCAGCTCTGCCATATTTTATCATTTCATGAGCTATCTATGCATACTTAATCAATGTTTTTCATTTCCACAAGGCACAGACAGATATGTATTATTAACTATAATATATTATATTATAGTTTATATAATATTTTATATTATATTTTTCTTTATATATTGCTAACTGATGAAGTTATTATCTGCCATTTTAATTGAGGTCACAGATTTATATTATAATAATTATATAAAATTATTTATTATAATTATATACACTGTACATAACTGTGAACTCGAATTAAATGGCTACCGCGTGCTTCAACTAAACGTATTAATAGGATACGACAGCTGGCTATTTAGTTTATTGTTTATATCTGTGTTTCCATACAGTCACAGTGTTGCACCGCAATCATGTACAAAACCGTGTAACAGCATAAATAAAATATACATTAATTATAAATATAGTATTTGTCATCTATACCCCGTTGTAGTATATATTGTAGAACTTATAGGAATTGTAACTGCAATTTAAAATAACTGTTAAAGTTAGGAAAAGCCACTTTTTGAATTGTTTTTTTTTAAACTAAAAAAACTCTTACATTAAACAAAAATACTGCTCCTTTCTCACATTATTTTAGATATCTTATAATAGAGGTCAGGAGATGTTTAATAAGAGCATGAAGGTGATGAATCACCTCCAAGCACCCCTCTCCCCAGTAACTCCTATGGTACAAACTCCGGTTTAATGTAAATCTGAAAACATTTTTAAAATATAGGTACCCATCAGTTGAGTGGCGGTTAGAGATTACAATCCCGGGATCCCGAGATCCCGGCTACTTTTAGGTACCGAGAATACCGGGATCAGTATAAATAAATCCCGGGATTCCCGGGACTGTGTAACAGAACTCTATAATTCAATTTCCCGATTATGAATGCCGATTTAACGTGTTTTTAAGATTAGATTATATTATGTTATGAAATTATATATTTTACGACCGATCGGTATACGTAATTAGTATACGCTGTTCTCTGAATACATTCAATACGTAGGTCGTAGCGCTACAGTCACCAGTGACGTTCATGACTCACGGATCTTTTTTTTAATATTTAACTTTGATAATTTTATTATAAAATGTCACGTGATAATGTTTTTATTAAACACAAAAAAGATTTAGATACATCGTCGGCGTGGAGTCATTTCCTAATTGCAAACGATGGAAAAAATGCGCGTTGTAAACGATGTATAGCCGTATTGAAGACATTGGGAGGATCAACAAAAGGTTTACAAATGCATTTGTTATCCAAACATAATTTTGAAGTATTATCTGAAAGCAACTGTTCATCAACTGGGCATGGACATGGAGAACCCTTAGAAGAAAATTCGACACCGCCACCAGCTAAACGAAAGAAAGTTGAATTTTTTTTTTTCAGCTTTGGATGGTTTCCCATTTATTGTTTTAATAACTTCTAATGATTTAAGACAGTTATTAATATTCAAAGGTTACCCTGATTTACCAAAATCAGCCGTAACAATTCGAAATCGTGTAGTAAATTTTAGTTTAACAATCAGAAAAGAAATAATTGACGAATTTAAATGGTTAAAAAATACAGGTGAACGATTTAGTTTAATTTTTGACGAGTGGACTTCCACGGCCAACAAGCATTTTATGAATATTAACGTCCATTCGCAAACAAAATTTTGGAGTTTAGGTCTTATTCGAGTTAATGGTTCAATGACAGCTGAAAACTGTATTTGTGTATTGATAGAACGACTAAATCGATTTGATAATTCACTAGAAGAAGATATTTTCGCAATTGTAATCGATGGACCAAATATTATGTTAAAAATAAGAAAACTTGTTGACACTGAACACCAGTTATGTTTCGCGCATTGTATTCATTTAGCTGTTTGTGATGTACTTTATAATAAAAAAAATATTCGAGATGAATCAACTGCAAATGATATAAATGAAGATGACGATGAAGAATTTGATGAAGATAACGATAAAGAATTTGACTTTCCGGATTCAGGTTTAAATATTCTTCCGCAAAATGATATTATTCAAGACATGCCAGATTTAACCAATGAATATAATATTAATGTGGTAAATAAAAAAATACGCAAAGTTGTAATATATTTTAAAAGACCTCCGACAAAAAATGACACTATACTTCAAAAATATGTTAAAGCAGAGCATGGAAAAGAAATTAAACTACTCCTGGATTGTAAAACGAGATGGAATAGTCTTCCTGCTATGTTAGAACGTTTTATCCTTTTAAAAACCAGCATTCAAAAATCGCTTATAGATCTCAACCATCCAGTCAATTTAGAAGATTCTGATTATAACTTAATTACTGAGATAACAGATGTACTTGCCCCCATTAAATTGACAGTGGAAGCAATTGATCGTCGTGATTCCAATTTGTGCACTGCTGATGCTGCATTTAAATTTCTTTTCAAGGAATTATCAGAAAAAAATTCAGTACTTGCTAATAAAATGAGGACATGATTGAGTAATCGTATAAAAAAACGACAACGTCCAGAGTTGTCTGGCGTATTGAGTTATTTACAGAATCCTCATGATGACTATGATAAAATTACATATTTGAAAGATATATTTTTAATCCCTAAAAATGATTTTATTAGAAAACAAATAATAAAATTAATTGAAAGGATACATTATAATGAACACCTAATGACACCTAATGAAGAAGAACAACATTGTTTTGAATAAACAGAAAGTGAATCTATTACACTCACTCAATTGACATTGAAAGAAAAGTTGGAGCTTGAAATAGGAAAAAGTAAAAGAACAATTGATCCTATAACACAAAAAGAAACTGATTTGATAAAATTAATCAAAAGGGAGATGAATTTATTTGAAATTGGAGGAACTCGCGGGCATTACTTAAAGCTAGCATTTAAGTACTTAATGTCTATTCCTCCTACAAATATTGAGTCCGAACGTGCATTCTCAGCAACAGCCTATATTGGAGACAAACTAAGAAGCAGACTGGGAGACGAAACATTAGACGCTCTACTATTCCTGCGTTCATATTTTCAAAATAATTAGAACCAATGTATATTTATAAACTTATTTAATTAATATAGACTTTATTAACTAATATCTATTCTTATGTATAATAATACAAATATTTAAATAAAACAAAATTGAGCATAATTCTTTTAAATATTTTCTTATTAAATTTCGGGATAATCCCGGGATCCCGGGATTAATAGCTAAATATCCTGTAATCTCGAAATCATAAAATTGGGCCGGAATTGTAATCTCTAGTGGCGGTGTAGTTATTTTGAGCCGCGACTCCGTTGATTTTTGGGGAAGTTGATGGTTGATTTGTTAAATAATTGTTTATGTTTTTTGTGGAAACTGAAAAGTACCCATATAACACATTAATGTTATAAACTATGGGTTTATATCTATGTTTTTATTTTTTACATAAGATGTATTTTGTTTAAATATTGTTATAATTTATATTTAATTAAAATGTTTACTCTTTTCTTTGTAGTATTAATTATACTATATAATTGTTATAAATTTAATTGTTGAAGTCAAATTATACTGCACTCCAAAATGTGATGTTAAAAGTTTTTAAATGTGTAGTTTTAAATAGATATGCATATATCAATTCAAATTTAGATAAAATTAAATTTATACAATTTGTACTATAGTACTTTTTTTTAAAAGAAACACAAATTTCTATCTGAGAAAAATTTATTTTGTATCCAATTTGTATCTTTCATAATGTATGGAACTTGTTGCAGGCGATTTTGGTATAAATCTTGATGCGAGCTGGTTGGTGGATGGATGGATAAAATATATTTCACTCCTTTTATTAAAATTGTCCGCCGGCATTGGGTTGCCACTGGCAATCATAATATACAATGTATATACGCAGGACTTAAATAGTCATCACATTTTGTCAAGTATATATACAATATTACACAGATATACCAATAAAGGTGAGATACCTTCATGTGTTATTCTCTTCGAGAAATTCGACCTGTCATAGTTCTTTGTCTGTATTGTTGTTCATTTATGTAGCCGCCAGCTATGGCTCAGGAATGTGAAATATTTAACCTTCGAAACGTCTGCAGGGAAGGACGTAGTTATTTGTCATGTATCTATATTATACACTGCGGGATCGTTTTCAATTACTATATTATTATATTTTACACGATATTGTCCCCTTGTTATATATTTTTTTTCACGAGTCTCCTTTGAACGTTATTTTTATACGATATTTTTTTCAATAGGTTTCGAAAAAGGTAGGTTCTGTTATTTGAACACCTACCGTTTAAATCGATTTACGTGTTCCAATAGAATCAATAAAACATATTTTATTGTGTCTGTACGGTTTGATAATTATATCTACATCTATAAACATTATAAAATAGAAGCCCCTTATTTTGTATGTACGAGTATATTTTGAAAAGTACTAATTGGATTTGAGTATAGTTTTAATAATGAATTGGCCAAGTCTTGGGAAGATTTTAATGTGTAATACGTCTTAGAAAAATAAATTGGATTGTCCAAAATAATAAAAATGTAAAAACATAGCTAGGTATGTTTGAATGACCTATATTATAATACACAGTCGTGACCGTCCCGGATTTCCCGAATTATAAGATTTTTTACATAATAGGTTGACTGTTTTTCACATTCACAGTATAATAATATAGGTAATTAACTATTATAATAAATTATTATGATATTATATACGTCTGATCGGGGGTTCGCATGGGCAGCGTTTTTTTTTGAGTAGGTAGGTATATAATTTTATTTTATTCAATTTACGGACATGTGTCCAATATACAATTAAATTATAAGTTAATATAACAAGGTATTTTAATAATAATAATAATAATAACAATAGTAATTTATAATAATAGTATAAGTAATATAATTTAACTTTCTGTCTATTCAAAAATATACATAAAGAAGACAAGAAAACAAAAAAAAGGGTTATACAAAAAAAGGTAAATAATGGTCTAATGCGTAGCTATTTTATGATGTTTGTCAGTTTGATAGCTAGAAACTCAAAAAATACCGAACTGTTTATAATAAATGTTATATCAATAGCTTATCTAGATTCCTCGAGAATTAAAGGGTGTTTAAAGCGTATTTTATCAACCCTTATAGATAACGCTGAAGGGTGGCTCACACGTGAATTAATTTTTTGGGTCACAAAAATAGAATATTTTTTTTTATTTATTTATAACGGATTGCCATTGGTTTTATATTATTATTTTACTATTACAATTAGTAGATATATTACATAATTTACATTTTTTCACAAATATATTTATAAAATAAACAAATATTTGGCACGGGCGACGCCGGACGGGACAGCTAGTTTTTAATAAAAAGTGATCGCATTTAATTTGACATTATTATTGGAATAATATTACACGTAATATAAATACAGGCGTATTTCTTGATAAAATTCTTGTAAAATGATTGCATTAGATATTCACAAGGCTGGGCATTAACGAGTTAAAGAGTAACTTTTAATTAAGTTGCATAACGACTTACTTTTTTTAGAAGTAATTCCTAACTTATCGAGTTAAATTCTTTTCTATGTTATGGAGTAACTTATGAGTTAAGTATTTGATTTTATTGTCACGTTAAGTTAATTTTTTTCAAAAACCATAGATTTAAAATATGTTCTATTTTGTAAAAAATGAATAATATTCGGAAACATAAAATATTATTTAAGAATAGAATATAAGTAATAAATAATTATTTACAATAATGGATAAAATATTACTTATTTATAGAGGTATTCAAAAAAAAATACCTTTAATTAGTTAAATTTGTTTTAGAACCTTAAGTGTACTACATAATATTAAAACCATATACCTAAATGTGATTTTTATTACAGTAAGACAATTCTTATTGAATGGAATAAGTTTTAAAGTGTTTTTCGGAAATATATGTTTTTCATCCTGTTAAAAATGATGTTACAATTAGAATTTAACGGTTCGGCTGGGCTGCGACCGCAGCGAGGTTGTGTGTATAGAATTAGGTATATTCCCGCAATATAACCATAAAAGTACTTAAGTAACATAATTCATAGAACAATTAAAAATTTGGAATATTTTAAGCATAATCATTGAATGTTTAGTGTTGTTTGACGATACTTGGCTTTTTTTCCCTAGATTCATTCACAGAATATATTATATTTATTATAAACAGATAAGTAAAATTTTAGGGGTAACCGTGTCATTGAGGAAAACAAAATATAACTATTATTTATTCAATATCCCATACACGTTTGTCGTTAATCATTATTCATTACTAATAGTTATTAGTTTATTACTTAGGTATTATTATTTTTTTTATTCATTCGTAGAATTACAGATGGATTTAATAATATTAGATATTATATGTGTAGGTAATTAATTCGATTTTATTCTAATAATAAATTTGATTATATAATTTAGTCAAGTTGTGGACCAGAAATAAACAAATACATAAAAGCAATTATTTCGTTGGATTTTATTATTGATTTAAGTATTAAAGTATATAAGTATTTGCGGAAATTTATTTTATGCATATATTTATTTAAAACTGTAAGACCTTTATTAAATTACTATATGTTATTTGTTTTCTTTAAAAAAAGGTGTAATTATTAATTGTATGTAAAAAAAAGTAACTGATTTTTAACTGAGTTAAGTTGCTTTTATTTTCTAGTTCCTTTTTAATTGCATATTGTTACTATTTTTTTTCTTTCTTTCTTTTTATGTATAAAACTACTATATTATACTAAATAATTGTTGAAACTAATTGTAATTACAAAGTTTAAATAAAAAAAAAAAAAAAAATATTTTCTAGTTAGAAATATACACGGAACTGTATGTACTAAACGTATAATAATAAATTGTAACAGAGGAGGATCGACTTTGAAATTATTCGAAATCGAGGCCGCCCCTGGTCGTTTAATGTATACGGGGGAAAAAATATTTATTTTTATTATACTACGCAAATGCGTTCGTTTTATAATGTCATTCATGTTATTTTTTTTTTTACCAGAGTTCCACCAAAAATAAGGGAACAAGAAAAATTCCACAGCTTACACGATTTCCAAAGAAAAAGAATAGACTATTAACATCTCAATTGTCAAAATTGTTTACCCAGTCCGATTACCAAGAATGCGACCCGAGACCCGATGATCCTCCCTGCGCTCCTTTTTAACACTTGTTTTCGTGCAGCATACATTTATTATTTAATACCAGATTATCCGAGGGGTGAGGTTACACGTGCACGGACACTCGAAAATGAGCAAATGCGTACACGGCACACACACACACATGCAGACGGAATGCGATCGATTTATTATTATTATTATTATAACGTACAAAACGGTTTCGAACACAATAAAAAAAAAAAAGACTGTAAAATAAATGACAATGTTGGCAAAGGTGTAGGGTGATCAAATAAATGGATGTTTCCGATTTTCACTAAAGAGACTCTGGCCTGTTTTCGCCATGACCGCTGTCCGGCAAAAACAATTAATAAATTATTTTACATATTTTTTAAGAACCCCCTAACCTAAATCTGTCAAATTTTAACGATGTACGCGCTTCATAGATATTATTGATTATAAACTATTATCTATATCTATCTTACTGCTATTATTCACATAGCCAGTGTATTTCCCAACGTATATACACTATTACATGTAGCTGGATTTATATTAATTTATGTGATATACATGCAGTGTATTCAAGTATTAGTACTAAAGAGATAGCACAATTATTGTTTTATAAATGTTTATAGAATCAGAATTTAAAATATTTAAATATTGTTATATGTTTAGCGTCTAAATTAAACATTAAATACTAAAGAAATAAAATTACGTAAAATGTACAAAAATTCAATCATCTTTTAACATATTCAGCATCATTTACTATATGAAAATTAGGAAGAAAAAGAGTGTTCAGAAAAGCTATCCACGCATTCCCTTCACCACCTCTGTGATTCACCCCTAAGTCGTCACCGCTGTCAACACCCCGCTCGCACTACCACCCCATAAATAGCCGCTACCGCCGTCGAAAACACCCCGATCTCACCGCCATCCCATAAATCAATGCCGCCCTCTAAGTAGCCGCCGCAATGCTTAGCGCTCTCTATCTACAACCAAATATCTTCCATACAAATTGTTGTCATCTGTTATTTGTTATCATTTAATATTTCCATAATAGTGACATGAATTACCATATATAAGAATAAATTCCTCGTTGTTATATTTAAGTCCTACACTACAACCCGTATTATACATAATTATTATTTCTAAAATATACATTAGACCATAAAACATTTACAATACATAAGTAAAATCATTTGTATCATTTGTATCATTTGATACGACACATGACCAACATATATTTTACCCATTCTCAATCAAATACGTTACATTATTTTTTTTATATAATATTCTGGTGTTCAAATAGATTGGCTACATCGCATGAACTCTAAGCCCATTGAAGATTTAAGAATAAATACATACTTAAGATAGAACATCACACACACAACACACAATCAAACATATTATACAGCTTAACATATTTATTATATAATAAATCACACATGAGTAAACACCTCACTAAAGTATACATTTACCTTTTATACATCTACACACACACACACACACACACACATACAGTAGTAATACCGCTTCCATCGACATAAAAATCACCGTTCCTGCGTACCAACTCTCTCACCAATGAAAAAATATATAAATACTCTTCAATATTTGTATTTAATGTTATTTCCACTAAAGAATGAAATGAAAAAATGTGTGATATAATCAACACTATATATATATGTATATTATATTGCTAAAACTACACCAAACAAAAAATTGCAGGAAATCTTCATGTAATATATTTTGATTATTTATATGTCTAATGCATATTGAAAGCTGTACACATCAGATAAAACAGACAAACATTTTTAATTATTCATATTGTTTGCAATTTTTTACATTATAATAGTATTATAAGCATTTATAATTTCATTTTGAATAATTGAACTAGTATAAGTGTTTCGTTGTCCAGTCCCTCAAGAATGTTTCTTAAATATTTATCACCTTTAGCTTTATATTTAAGAATTGACCTAAAATTACCTTCTCTAACACTATCATCTATCAAATAAATAAAGTAATACATTTTAAATGAGATATTTATTTAAAAACCATGATACTTAAACAATAAATAGTTCTAAAAAACTAAAACATATTAAATACTAATTACAAATATAAAAATGAATACTGTTGATAGAAAGATAATTGATAACATACAGTAATTGAATAATAAAAAAAAAAATAAAATATTGGGTGATATATCAACTAGATCATCCTCCATAAATACACCACTGATTGAAACAATCAGGCAATTGCTTGTATCATATTATTTTATTTTGTTGGACCAGAAGGGCCATAAGTTTATTGTATTGTATTTAAGGGCCAGAAGGGCTATCGCTATATATCGAATAATTTGTGAATTATTTGTAAATTTTATTGAGATTTTTATATACATTGTATGTTATATTTAAACTGATTTATTATACAGCTATTCAAATTTACTCAAAACTCGTTACCATTTTGTCCTAGTTTTAAACACATACAAATGTATACATACTCAAATACAAAAATATATTTTTTTGGATAACAAGTATCACATAGTTTTTTGGTTTCACGGTATTTGCCCAGAAATTTCGACCACTACTATTCGAACTACTATACCGCTACACATTCAGCTTTCTTCCCTATTTTTATGCTTTAGGTGTTAATAGTGCAATAAACACTTGGATTTTAGATGCATATTATTGTATTATGCATCCGGGCCATACAATAATAAAATGTAGAAACAATGTGATATACTTAAAAGTAGTAGGTTTCTAAACAGTCTAAGAGAATGCATTATTTTGAAAAAAAAATACCTACATACAAATGTAATAACAAATATTTTTGAACGGAAATTTATTTATGGCATATCAATTTTGTATCAATCTTAAATCAAAATACTTGCCACATAATCACAATTAAACCAAGCCTTATTTAGTGTCCATAATAGTAACATTCAATGTTCATGAATATTTTTTTGAAAACATTACATGAGCAGATAAAATTAACCATGTTACAGAATTCTGGTATGCACCAGAATGTTGTACGATTATTTTACACTATTTTAAAACAACTCCACGCAAAGCGATTAATAGGTTTGGTGACACATAGAGTTTTTATGCAGACTAGAATGACTAGGATAGTTGTGTAATGTAGCAATAGCAGCATTTGAATTTTGATGATAGGCATATCCCAGACTGGTTGATCTCAGCTTGGGTATTTGGAGTAAAACGATACAGTTAGATCATGGTTCTTCAGTGAACATGTCTTGTTTGAATCTTGTTGCCATTCACCCAGTGTTAGGTATTTAAATTCCTTATGATTTGAATTACTTGGTGATATCTGTTTGAAAATAATAAGTAATTGAATTATAAATATTTGTCATTGCTTAATGATGGATTATCATGTAATTTTATAATTTGTATATACCTTATTAGTAAACATGGTGAGCACACATTTTTCTGGTTGGAATGTTTTCAGCACTTTTAAAATGAGTTCCTTGTAAGAGCTTTGAGGAACATTAGTCTCAAAACTAACATAAGAAAATTTTTGTTGCGGAGTAATATGAATAGTCATATAATGTCCCTAAAAAACAAAAACTTTAATTCAGTCTCGAATTAGCATTTGTTGTGATACAACGTGTGCACGCTTATTTATATTCCTATACCCACCGTTTTATTAAACAATGTGAAAGTGTAATGAAGAAATAATTTCAGAAGACGAAATTGTTTGTTTCGAGTATGAAAACACATACCACTACATTTGTGAAGGACTAAATAAATTGGATTTCAAAAACCAAACTAAAAATACAAGAAATAGATGGATTTGCACCACTTGTAAATATAAATGGGAAAATTCAAAAAATATAAATACTAAATCTCCAGATTTCTCAATTTAAGATCTTGCTAACTCAGTAAAATTTATAGATGTAAAATTTGATAACTTCAATTGTAAGGTCAACTAAATATTAGAAGAAATGAAAGAAATCTGTAGGAAAAGTATAAGACTTAATAACGACAATAAAAAGCTTAATTAAGAAATTAATAATCTCAAATATCGATTAGATAACATTGAATAAAATAATCTGAATTTGATTATAGAAATAATTAGTTCCTTATAGTTACTAATGAGAAATGTATAGATAAAGTTATGAATAAAACAAAAATATTAAACACAGTCTAAATATCGAAGAAGCTTATTGCATTCTTATTATGGTGAATAGTAAAAAATATGGCAAATAATAATTATTATGGTAAATAAAATTATAGCCTATCTTGCACAGCCAGGTTTGAAAAATGCAGTAACTCTAAGCAGAATAAAACGCTAAAGCTTTCCAGCATTAACTTTGCGTGGTTTAACAATATCATCTTAAATATCATCAATGAATCATCTTACCAAATATAAAAACAACTACACGGTAAAACCAGAATAACAGTAACGAAAAGGGCTACAAATGCATATGAATTAATAAAAATTCTGAGATCTTAAACAAAAAAGATGAAAATACAAAGGTATGAAAAATCCATTCTGAACACAATCTTTAATCACTTTAATAATATTCACCTTTGTTTATACTACAAGGTGCGGCATAATGGACTCCCATATTTCAAATAATCATTAGCGCGTAATTAAACTGATTAGATTAAAGTGGTTTATTTCGCTAGATTAGATTATTAATAAGGTTTTTAGTCGTCACCATGCCGTGGTCTGGTGAACAACGTTGTTTCGTTATTGAGGCATTTTTCAAAAACGCTGAATGTGTGATTGCGACACAGAGAGCATTTCGCGCTCGGTTTAGTTTGAATCCAAACGAAAGTGTCCCTGATCGGAAAACGATTTTGAATTGGGTACAAAATTTAAAAGCAACGGGATCTGCAATGCCTAAAAAACCGGTTGGACGTCCCAAGTCCGTGAGAACACCGGAAAACATTGCCGCAGTAAGAACATCGATAGAGCAGTCTCCGTTGCGTTCTGCTCGGAAACATGCCTCTGCTCTCGGGATATCGGATCGAACGGTAAGGTGAATTTTGCACTGTGACCTTAAATTACACCCATATAAGATTATGGTAACTCAGGAATTAAGTCCAACAGATTGGGGAAAACGAAAAGATTGCTGTAATGCAATCCTTACAGTTGTGCCTCCCAACGGTATTGTGTGGAGTAGTGACGAAGCACATTTCCACATTTCTGGCACAGTGAACAAACAAAATTTTCGTTATTGGGCTGCTGAAAACCCTCTAAAAATACACCAACGACCTCTTCATAGTCCTAAAGTAACAGTTTGATGTGTTTTGTCCTCGGTAGGCATCGTGGGGCCTTATTTTTTTGAAGAGGGTGGTGTTACAGTTACTGTGACTTCCAACCGGTACTGCGAGATGTTGGAGAACTTTTTACGCCCGAAAATCGAAGAGTACGAAAATAATGATGTCTTCTGGTTTTAACAGGATGGGGCCACAGCTTATACAACCCGTTGTTCTCGTGCTGTATTGCAAAAAATGTTTCCTGGTCGCTTGATCTCCTTAAGGGAAAACATTACATGGCCTCCTCGCTCCCCTGATTTGAGCCCATGTGATTATTTCTTATGGGGATACCTCAAAGCTGAAGTTTTCAAACATCGACCAAGAACCACTGAAGAACTAAAAGAGGCCATCCGTCAAGAAATCTCCGCGATTCCACTCGATATGCTGGCGAAAGTGATGGAAAACTTTCGAGAACGGCTCCATATGTGCGTTGCTCGTCAAGGTAATCATTTAGACGATATAATTTTTAAAAAATAATTTAAAAAAAACCTTATATAATATAGTTTTTAAAAATAAAAATTTTTTTTCTTTATCTTGTATCGTTTTTTTTTTAATTCACTTCGGAAATGTGGGAGTCCATTATGCCGCACCCTGTATATTGATTATTAGTTAAATTGTTAATTGAAACCCTACTGCATGCACTACAATTATAGTATGATTATTTGTTCTAGATTATCAATTATGATAATACTACATTGTATTTACTTAAACTATTGATTAAATTATTGTCCACTATACAATATTTAATTCAATTTATATATTTATATACTATCATATTAATATAATGGTACTTAAACAAAAAAATATAACTATTTCTTTATTTTATGATTTTGAAACATAGTATTCTATTTTTACTGAAGTAAATTGTATAATAACAAACATCAAATTAGACAAATATAATTACTGTGTATTATCAATGTAAAGATCTCCAAATGATAATGGTAACTTATTTTTAGAACAATTTAAGATCTTTTATCCAATTTAATATACGAAAATAAGAATATAAATATAATTTTCTGTGGGATATAAACATAAATTTGTTAAACAACAATGATCTGACGTAATAACTACATAAGTTTAATGTCATATTATGATCTTGCTTCGTTTGTTAATTTTCCAACTCGTGTCTGGGATGGGAAAGAATTGTGCATCAACCACATAATTATAAAAACAAAAAAAATAACTTCAATATCGACAATGCAATAATCTTAGAATCAACAATCACAGATCATTTCCCTACTTTTTAACCCCCAATATTATTTTTAAAAAATTAAGTAAAAACAACACAGTAAAAGAATTAGATTTATAAAAATCAGTCAACAAAAATACCTTTAAATTACTCATAAAAAAATAGCAATGGTAAAATATACTCAATCTAACTTTTATTGATAAAACAATTGATTTATAAACTAATATAATAAAAGATATAATCAAAAAAGCTAATAATACTTCAGCATGTAACATCACATTTAAAATAAAACCTTGAATTATTAAAGATATACTAAATAGTACAAAAGAGGGAGATTTATTACATTCACAGTCCAAAAAAAAAAAACTATATGATTTAATATTAAAGGAAAAATTTAAAAAATATAGAAATAATTTAAATGCTATAAAAAAGCAAATTTTGATTTCTACGGTGATAAAATTAAAAAAATGTCCAGACACAGATATGAAAAATTATTAAAAAAGCTATACAGGATCATCTGAATAATGAAAATAAAACTTTACAAATAGAAATAAATAATATTATGTGTATAAATGAAGCTCATCCTTTTAAAATAGTAGACCACTTCAATAAATATTTTACTAATAAAATTACAAAAAATCCAAATAATTACAGGAATATAAACAAAAATACCCTAGATAATAAAGATTTGTTATTACTACATCAATCACTATACATAAGGAAAACAAATATAAAAGAAATAAATAACATAACCATGTCCCTAAAAGAGGGCACGGTTCCGAACCATGATAATATTTCTACAGACATGATTAAATTACTAGATGACAGGATATTAGAACCATTAATATATAATAAACATATAAAATATGTAACATATAAATATTATAATAAACAGTATATTAAATATAGGAATAAACTCAGACAATTTCAAAATAGCAATAATAACTTCAATCTTTAAAAAAAAGGTAATTCAAACAAAGCAAAAAATTATAGACCAATAAGTCTCTTAACAACTTTCTCTAAGATATTTGAAAGAATAATTGAATTAAGACTGATTAATTATCTAGAAGAAAATGAAATCCTACCTCTAATTCAATTTGGCTTCAGAAAAGGACATAATATTGAATGTGCCATTAATAGCTTAACTTATTCAGTTCTTTACGTAATGAATTCAAAAAAAAAAAAATTTTGGTATATTTATGGATTTAAGTGAAGTTTTTGACTCAGTATGTTATAATAAATGAATTAACTATCTATATCAAATCGATATTAAAAACAAAACTTTAAAATTATTTAAATTTTATTTAAAAAACAAAACCCACAAAGTCTAAATAGACAATGTAAAAAACTCTAGTAAAGTTATGTCTTAAAGAGTACCCCAAGATTACTCCCAAATACTATCCCCGTTATTATATATTATATATGTCACATGACTCTTGGGACACAGTAATACAAAAGGCAGGAAACTATAAAAAATAGTTGCATAGTTTTTTAAACAAAAACTTAACATTCAATAATAATAAAACAGTCTTTCTAAATTTCAAATACGGTAGATGCTGCTTATAAGACTCACATTGGGACTAGCACAAAATGAGTCTTATAACCGATTGAATCTTATAGATAAAGTGAGAAAAACCAAGCAAACATTTTAATTAATTACTAACTTTATTCTGCTACCTACTTTTTTTTGTTACATATTAGATATTATTAGATACTATAAACCAGTAATAGGTAATAACCAACACTAAAGTTTATACAAAATTTGAGTCTTGTAACCATTTTTTTTTTAATGAATTTGGATATGTTTGGACCGTTCCAAGTGATTTTGAGTTTAATAAGTGACTAAACTTTATATCCGTAAGTCTTATAAGCGGTGTCTACTGTACTAATAGAACATCACCATGTTTTTCTATTTTAAAAGTCCATGCCCAACATGTAATTACAACATACAATATAACTATCCGAACATAAATTGAGTTAATCATACAAAATACTTAGGAGTTATATTCTACCCAATATTTACAATGAAACATACATATCACAAAATTAAATTTAAAATTATTCAAATTATATACTTTCTATAATCTATACTTTTCTATAGTAAGAAAAACAATTTCTAAATGTACACTGGTTAAAAAATACATACTTTGCCTTATCTTAATTTAAAATAGAATAATATGGTATAGTGGTATGGGAAGGAATTTAACAAACATATATTAGCGGCATACAAGTAGCATAAAATAACTCTAAAAATTATATGTCATAAACAGACTGTTCCTCACTATACAATTATACTCAGAAACTAAACTTTTATCCATAAAAAACTTTATTTTACCTATTACAAAATAACTTAATTCACATAACCATTCATAACCATAACACAAGATCTAAAAATCTAATATTTCCCAAAATAAACACTTCAAAATATTATAACAGTTATCTAATAACAGTACTAAGATTATACAAAAAGTTTCCTACTCAAATAAAAAACTGTCAAAAATTTGTAATTTTTAAGTTATTTGTAAAGAGATAGTCATTGAACAATGAACTAGTTGCATAAAAACAATTTTATCAATAGTTTAAGCTAAACATGTATATTTTATTTTCAAAAATACTAAACACTGAAATATGTATATTTTATTTTATTTTATAATTAATTAATTTCTATTATTATTATCTTTTTAATTATTATATTTTTCTTATTATCATTTTTTTAGTGACTCGTCTCAAAACAAGGATTATATTCTTAGTAATGAATGAACAAAAAAAAAAAAAAAATATAATATGTAACTCCATTTTTGTAAACATCAATACTGCTAAATAAAATATAGAATATTATTATTATTAATTAGGAAACATTAAATATTTATAGTATATTCATATTTATTTTGTGATTAGAATTAAATATGATATGATTTTACCTCTTTTGCAATACCGTTCATAGAATAACCACAGGGTTCAAACAAGACATCATCAATTTTCATATTAGGCAACAATTCCGATATTCCAGAATCCTAAAATTGTGTTCATAAACAAAACAGTTATTTTTAGTAAATTTAAATTTCTTTTAAATGTTATATTCATTATACTTGAGTAGCTTGACTTGCATTAGCCGACTGTTCTTTTGTGAATATTTGCATGACGTCAGGATCTAAATTTGTCATGAGTATTTCTAATGTTTGATCAGGATTTTGTTTTTGTTTTCCAAAACATTCAACTGGATGCAAAGCATGCAAATACCAAGAGTCATTTGTTTTTGATGAACGCATATTCCTAACCACTCCAGCTGTGGAACATGTTTTTAATACCAAATTGTATTGATTGTGCTATATTAGTTTATTAAGTTTAATATTTACATACTTTGTTTAAACAAAATATTTAGAGATTCAATTTCTAATTTAAAGTTGCGATATGAATATTTTTGAAGTTCAGGACGTTCAAAGTTTTTACGAGAATAAAATACATCTTCCACTTCATCAAATCCGGTGAATTCATGCACATTGAGCATCAATGGTTTAATACATTCTATTGGAGTTGTTGTGCCGCAAGTCTTCAATATGAATCTGTTTTTTGTAATAAACATGCTACTTTCACTGTAAATATAAAATACAACAAATTTAATTATTTTACTTATTATTGATTTTAATTATAAAAACAGTCATTATACAAATAATACTATATAAAAAAAATATATGCTAGTAGTATTGTTTGTGGTAGCAAGTTTGATCTAGCATATTTGTAGTCTGATAAGATTTTTATCAAAAGAATACAAATATCAAAACTCGGTCTGTTTCATTAACCGTGACTTGTAAGTTCATACTCTACAAAATACATAAATAAGCATGCACTTATAGACTAAAACCTTGGAAAATATACTTTAAAAATTCAGAATTATGCATTTATATGCACTTGAAATACGTGCAGTAGAAAAATCAAAAGCAAATTTTGAAATAAAAATAAATATTGATAATTTTAATTAATAACATGGTTTTGTAGTACTTCTAAAAAACTAATAAAAATATATACTAAAACTAGTAATTTTTTAGTCGTTGCGTTAGTGTGGGTTACTGTAATATGTGTTAAATTTGAATTCAATAATAAAACCACTGTATGCAAAAAAAAAAGTTCTGAGCGAAGATGGTCTGTCAACCTATATCACTAAGTATATGTTATTTATTTATTTTTTTATTGACAAAAAAAAAACTACATTTACAAAATGATCTCTGTATAAATACATTGTGTAGTATAAAGATTAATTAGATTCAAATCTATATCTATAGTACAAATTACATTAAAATTTAATATTTATAAATATAACAAACAACAAAATATAAACATATTATAGTAACATAACTTTATAACTATAATTTACAATCAACTGAAATTTACTTCTGTAGTATTTGCTATGGACATCAGTATATTAACAGGTGATGATCGTAAATAACTTAGAAATATTATTAATTAAAAGTCTTGATTTTTAATAGATTTATTATTAATTTGAAAATTTAATTGATTCACCAACAAATAAGAATAGTCTTTGGAATTGTTTAATTATTTTTGTAAAAATACATAGTGGAGGTGATCTCTTCTTTTATTTAATGATTCTAAATTAAAATATGATAATATACCATTGTACTCAGAATGCAGTGGGCGTTCAACTTTGAATTTAAAAGATAGAAAGCAAAGAAAACGATTTTAATCTGCTTTGAGATTTTAAGTTGTACAAATTTTATCTGAGTACCAAATAAGAGAGGTATATTCTAATTATGATTTCACAAATACAAAATTTAAATTTCTTAAAGCATCATATTTGTTTAAATTTTAAAATATACGTTTAATGAAACCTAAATTTAAGAAGACTTAATTATTTATTTTTTCAATATGATTGTTGAAACATAGCTTTGAGTCAAAAGTAATATCTAAGTCGATAAATAATTTAACTGATTCTATGGAAACATTATTTAGTTTATAATCAATACTAGATTTTTAATATTGAATCTTAATACCTTCCATTTATTGATATTAAGATATAACCCATTGAATTAACCAATTATTAAAATGTGTTAAATCTTCATGTAAATGAATACTATTGTGGATTGGCATCATCAGCAAACAGTAGAATATTAGTGTGTTTTATAACTAAATGAATATTGTTTATAAATAATAAAAACAAAGTTGGTGAAAGGTGATCACTCTGAGGGATACTTGAAATAACATGGATAGGAAGATAATGTTTTAATTTAACAATCTGATTTCTATTAGTTAAAAAAGAGGTAATCCGAGATAATAATGGATCGTAAAACTTAAAGCTTTTCAGCTTAATTATTAGTAACAAATGATATCAAATGCTTTTATGAAATCTGTAAAAACAGACTTGATAAATTTGTGTTTAAAAACAGTCAAATTTGTTATAATACATCACCCTTTACGAAAACTGTTGAATATTAGATAAAAAATTGTTTATGATAAGATATATTATTCTAATTATTAAATTTGAAAATATTTTTGGTAGTATTGAAATCTTTGAAATAGGGCAATAGTTTGTTACTGAAGAACGTTCACCTTTCTTAAAGATCGGAGAAATATATACAGATATGATATTATTACTATTTAATTAATTTATTTACATTGCATTTGAAAATATCATTATATATATAAATAACATAAAAAATTTCAAGAACCCATATTTTAAAATTACAAAAATATATTTAAAATTGTTATTATTTGTTTGAATATCTAATTTCATCCAAATTTGAACTTCAAATATCTATTAAAAAAACTGTGTTTAAATGTTTTTAGATTTTTTGGTTACATTATAAAAATACTAATGAGAAACCTAGTTTTATATTTTCAATCTTTACAATAAGCTTCAATCCTTAGTTACAATAATTGAATATTTTATACATTTTTCCCTACAAAATAATTTACAAATTTTAGTGCGTTTGATAAATTTTAAATGCTCAAAAAAAAATTGTGATAATGCATCTTTAATATTTTTGAACTGTTACCTATTATAACGATTTATGAAGAATCTTCTATTAAATTTTCAAACTTTTGAATGTGAACTTTTGAAAATGAACTAGCAAAAAATTGTAAATTGACAATATTTTGTTTTTTTCTGATATTTTTGAAAACGTCTAGAAACTTTTACTTTATCAACACTCCTCCCCATCCCTTAAATATCAACTTTTCTTTCCTACCAGAAAATATGTTGAAGTAAAAAATCAATGCATTTTTACTACCCTAAAAAGGAATGATAGACAAAAAAAAAAATAAAAAAACGCACATTGTAAAATCAAAAAGTTCATTGCTCCGAATCTAAAATAAACCTAAACAAATATCTAATTGAAACAATACACTAATAACTCCAAAAAACTACTATATGCTAAATATACACACAATATACAAAAATATATTTTACATTTTAATTACTATTGTTATGGAATGAATTTGCACCTTACTTTTAACATGTTTTCCTATGTTGTAAAAAAATATGCAAATGCATAAACTTAATAGCCTTTGTTATCATCTTTATTATGTATTGAAAGACTGCACCATCTATGCTTATCACCAAAAACCATATTAAGTTATTAATACAATTGCGAGTGAGTTTTATTATGAGGTATCAAAGGAAAGTATAAAAACCAGTTAAGAGGATGAAAAGGAAATAGAGAATGGAAAAATGGATCTTGTCTACTGAATAGTTAGAGGTAATTAGAACTGTTAACCAACAAAAGATTCATTTCTTACATTTACAATGATTCTTACATATTTAGCCAAAGAAATTAACCGGTCTGAATTATTTTGAAGGATGACATTTAGAGCAACATCATGAATAGATGTAATGAACATAAATCATTTGTGGTAACATAGCTATGGGAAAATTTATTTTAGAAATTATGTTATTCAGTGTTCAGGAAATTAAAGTTTAAAAGATTTGGAATTCTGACTAATTAATTATTATTAATATTTTATAGATATATGTATATGAGTCTTTGAAATAATATATGATGATACAATTTTTAACATAAATTGATAACATTTGTTATATATACAGGATATTGAAACCTAATAATCAATAAAAAAAACTCTAAATAAGATTAAAAGTACATTTATAAATGTTTGATAAAATTAATTTGATAACAATGGTTAATAAAATAACACAGGCTTGAGCTCAAGTGAGCTAAGCAAGTTGAATTTTAAATACCTTAAAAGTTTTATATTAGTTTTATTAATATATAAACTATATTTTAAAATATTTTAAAAACTAATCAATAAATACTTTTAATTTATAATTTTAGATTTTTAATTAAAACATTTTTTTAGTATTTTACCTTAGAACATAAGCGTCAATCATGTCATTGCTGGTATAACTGATTACTTTACAACACGCAGCTTTTAAGAGCTCTTCATACTTTTCTCTAAAATAAATAACAATATATTGATAAATGTGGTTAAGTTTAATAGAAACCAATATTATAAATTGTAAAAGATATTATCTAATTATACTTATCTATTTTTGAAGAGGTCATTGCATTAAATATTTATAGTATTAAACAAATTATGATAGTTATGGCCATATGTTATTTTTCTAATTTATTTGGGTTCAAATGATTCTCTTGATATAAATATAAATATATATAAACATATTATATATATATATATGTATACTATTAATAAATAACAGATATTATAAGCTAAAAATTAATAATTACCATATCAAAAAAAAAAAAAAATATTTCAGACAAAAAATAGATTATGAAAATAATTTTTAAAGTATTTCAATGAATACAAATGAAATTTCTAATGAGTAGTTATAACTATAATATGTGTAAATATTAGAATATAAAAATATTATAATTTGATAATTAAATTTTATTTTGTTAAATTTAATCTAATAAGAGCTTTAAATAAATTCTAATTAGTAGTTACTATTCAATTTATATTAAAGCTTAATATTAAGTGAATGTGGTTTAACTATTTTTAATCATATCAAAATACAATTATAAAAATAAATTATTAATTATAATTATTTATTTAGTACTACTGTATACAAATTTGTTAGTGACTAATAAGTGAAGGGAGGAGAAGGTTAATATAAAGTAATTATAAGAATTAAGATATCAAATTCACAAAATAATTTATAATTTTTAATTTTTTTTCAATATTATTTTATTTTAAAACTAAAAAAATATATATAATATACAATATACTTAATATCATAAAATATAATATGTGCTTTTTTTCATAATAATTTTATTTTTACACATCAACAATATTCTTGTTACGTTCCTGTACAAAATACTATCACTTGCTATGTAATAAAAAATAACTAAAAATTTCAATTGCAGTGGTTATTAACTATACCTACTTATTATTTTATACTTTGTTTTAATACATAAATTTTTTTATTGGTCTTAATATCAAGATTTATTTATTTAAATATGGATATAGATAAATTCCTGTGTTAACTTAATTTGTTTTAGTAACAAAAGTCATATCTTTTGATAATGCTACTTTATATTTTATTATAATATTTTAACTACTGCATATTCTTTAGTTTGCTTAATACAATTAATATTCAATGTGGTTTATTTGTGTATTTTTAAATGTATAGTCTGTTGAGTTTACTAGTCATAAATAATTAGGTAAATTAAATGATGAACATAATTTTATACATTTACTTACTAAATTAACAGTCTTAAAATATTTTAATTAATCATAAGCGATCAAAATTGACACAGTAATTTTGTATAATCTTAAATAATCTTTTAGTAAGGGGACACTTATTAATACTTTAAATAACATTATATTTTTACAATATGATATTACTCATCAAGAATTTAATTTTGAACATTTTAAATTAGTACAATATCATAGATATTTACAACAATTAATTAATTAACAACATTTATAAAACACTTTAGCATCAACTTATCTCACCTAGACATGGATAAGATAAATTATAGTTTTTTTTTAATATTGTAAATTTATGAAATGAAAAAAAATATATTTTAAGTTATACATATAGACATAGACTAAACTATGTACTAATTTGTAAACAGTCATTATATAATTAATGTATTACAGTCCCATAAGCCTAGATTAACAACCAAATTTCTTGAAAGCAGTACCTTTCAAAACAAAGCAATGATTTATTTCTAGAAATTGATTAATTATTTACTTTATTAGAATTATACTAGTTTACTTAACTTATTATCAAGTAGGTCATACACCATGGCCAGAGATTATCAGTATTTTCACAATTAAAAGAAAAGACCTTAATTACCTTCAATTTTAAAACTGATCTCATCAGAGATAATATTTGTGACTTAGGCAATTATTTATGTTCTAAATCTTAGTTGTAGTTTGTGATAGATAAGAATGTTTTCTAATTATAAAAATTAATTAAAGGATTTTCTTTAATAAACGAATTAAATATATTAAGTTGATACTCACTTCCAACTTGTTAAAATTTCACAAAAAAAAATATAAATAGGTAGGTAATGAATTTTTTTTATAACAATACATTTAATAAAAAAACAAGATTTACAATTATGTTTCATATGCATAATATTCTTTTAGTAGATAATCTAAATGATTAAACCACAAAATAAAAGATTTGATTTAAGACTAATGTATAATTAATATGAATTAAAAAAAAAAATTAAATATTCTAAAATAGATCAAAATCTATAGCTAAGAATTAAAATCCAAACATTATTTTCTTTACCAAAATATTATGTTTCAAAAAAACTAAAAAAACTAGATATGAATTGAGGAACTTATTAAATTTTACCTTGGTATTTTTCTCAAGTCCTCATTCTCAACTTTTCCATCATGACGTCCAAACCATATTTCCAACAGCTTTTCAGCCCCTTCGAAAAAATCATCTGTTGCCATATTTTTTTACCCTTTGAGAAATAAAAATAAATTAATAATATTTAAAAATTCGAATACTGTTTAAAAAAATTTGAAAAAATGAATAAATAAACAAATAACCGGCTACATTTGACCTGTTGTTAATCAACCAGAAAGCCGCTGAGTAGACTAAATCCTCAACCTCTTCAGTTATCCAATATAAGGTCGGAAACAAGACTTGCAAGCACCTTGTGATAAAAGATAACAATCACCTCTTGACTGCAAGAAGCATAATTAATATATAATGTGCGCGAGTGTGTATGGTAGCAATCTAATGCTCGGACAATAAAAAAAGGGCATTTCTAAATATTATTATTCTCAAATGCTGTTTAGATGATAAATTGATGGGTTTCGTCATTCAACAGTATCCAATAAAAGATCTTCTATCAACTATTGCACTAGTTAATGTTGATTATTATTAATACAGTAGTATTTAATATTTACCGACACGACAAATAATACTGCGCGTAGGTCCACGAGTAATTCTCCCGCGTAGTGGCCTGTGCCTATGTGCAGTGTGTTTGAGTGTGCTCTCCGTGTATCCAAGTTATCGGCAGCGCAGTGGAAATTATTATAGATTTTCGAGGAAAATTGTAAAAAAAAAGATTAGTAATACGGTAATACGTTTTACGCGAACCGCGGACTTAATGACTAATAACATAACCTTCAAGTCTACCATGAAGAGGTAAGCTAGCTAAGGGTAAGAAACAGTAAAAGTAGTGCGGGGTAATTATATCTGTGACGTAGGCAATAAACCCACCAAATTGTTATCACTTATCAGTTATCATACCTCATACAATATACAAATTTAAATTTTAAATCATACTGAGTACAGACTACAGAATACTGTAAAGTTCAGTCGTTCAAACTTAAGACCTATAAAGAAGATACTGACGTAGTATAGATGAAATTTTATCTATTTTGTGATATAGATCTTGGTCCAAACTCCAGTGCCGGATCTACCACGACTAATTAAATAAATACATTTATTTAGTAATGGGATCTACAAAGTACAAATCAATTTTACTCAAAGGCCGGAGCACGACACAATATTAGATATTGGGAATGATATTTAGACGTTTAGATTGCCAAAACCAAGAAATGATAAAGGTTGTAAAAACATATATCTTACAAAGAATATTCATAAGGATTAAGCTTGAAAATCAAAATAGAAAAAAAGTTTTAGTAAATAGGAAACTTATCAAAAAAAATGAAAAAATGTATTAAATAAGTATTTGTTTTACTTTTAATATTTATTTTTATTTTTAGCCATGCTTATTTTTTACGAGGTATTATTATAATTTTATTAAAAAAAAATAAAAAATAAACTTTCATGGTAAATTATTATCTTATATTATGTTGTATTACATTGTTTTATTTTTTTATTTTCATAAGGTATTTACAATCTATATAGATATCTTAGAGCAATAAGCAAATGTGCAGAGGGGAAGTACATTTGGAACTTTTAATTGGAAAAGCCATTTGTGACACTACATAATTTTTTTTTTCATGATCATTTTTTTCTTTTA
This sequence comes from Pentalonia nigronervosa, assembly GCA_014851325.1. Lineage (NCBI taxonomy): Eukaryota > Metazoa > Arthropoda > Insecta > Hemiptera > Aphididae > Pentalonia > Pentalonia nigronervosa. Next base: position 13,553 of record JACXSJ010001949.1, on the reverse strand, counting down.
CTGTAGCACCTATATATATATATATATATATATATATATATATATTACATTTATGATAGAAATAAGCTTCAACAACCATGGCCATTAGCTGTATGACAAATCTATGTATTAATAGTTTTTTTTACAACAGACAAGTACCTATGTAACAAAATATTTAGCAACTATTGCAACTTGCCTAAAAACTAGCTTGTGCTGGTAAATGATAGTTTAAGTTCTAAAAGTTATGACAAATATATATTGTTTTGGGAGATAAAAACAAAACAAATTACTAAAAACCCAAGTATTTTTTAATCTGACATTTAAAATAAATGTATTTCTAAAAATATATGAATTATGGAATTTAGGAAATACAAATTTAATTATGAAAAGAGATTGGCAAGTGGGTACTGCTCATAGACCTATAAACTAATTTATATGTCTATATATAGTACCACTCTGCTGTACAGTATGTGTCAAGTGGGCCACTGGATGTGTTAAATTTATATTCATTGATATAAAAAAATTGTACACAAAAAATGATTATAAAAACTGTTAGCCTACATTACTAAATATTTTTTTATAATATTGCAATTAAAATAATTTCTTTTATTATTAATAATACAGTAGGTTGAATTAATTTTGGAGAAAACATTGCATTTAAAAATGTCATTGAGTGTACAAAATATAATAATATACTTTAAAAGTTTTAAGCACCCATGAAAAATATAAATTACAAAAAAATAACTAACATTATTATTCTTCATTTAAATATCAAATTTCATCCAAATTTGAATTTAAAATGTCTATAATAATCAATCATGTAAATATATTTTATTATTAACTTACACATATTTCTACATATAATATAATATAGGTGGTACGACTCTTAATAATCGTAGCCCGTAATACTAGTACGATACGTTATCTTCTATACGAATGATTCCACTGTGCACAATATAATATAGAATTACACAGTACAATATAATATTACAACAATTCAAATTTATAGGCCCAAGATTCTTTAGTTAAAGGATGTTCACTCCAAAGATGATTGATTTTTCTGATCATTAACCTCATTGTACCTGTCTACTCCCTTCTCATACATCAACCAGACTAATATACTTTTCTAAAAAATAGATGGCCTTTCAAGGTCACTTTCGTTGTTGGTACGTAAATATACATATATATATATATAGTTGATTGTGTCAAGAGTATACGGTTCCCCCTCACTTAAACACGAGTAAATCGATTATTTTCTTATAATTGTTTTTAAACAATTGTATATAAGTGTATATTTTTAAACATAATTGGTTAATTTTTTTTCTTTAACCTTGAACAAATTCGTTCAAAAGGAGGTAGTACTATTGTACGCAAGTACATAGAGACATCTTAATATTATTTACTGTTTTATCTTTAATATTGGTTTAATGGTTTTAAGTACAAATAATTATTGTTCAAATACCACGGGATTCTAAAAAATAGAATATTATTGTTTTTACGAATCCATTTCATTTTACAAAAATTTGTCAATAATAATTGTGTCGTTTTGTTATGTTTATTAATACTTTGTCTCTGAATTAAATATTGAATTGAATTTATCTAAAATAGTAAAAATAGCCCGATTTGTAATAACCGAGTATAGTTAAATCTATTGTATTTTCATTAAAATGTTTTATTACTGTATTTCTTTTTTTTATTTATGTTTACTTTTATTTTATACAATATAAAATACACAACCGTGGCACAATGGCGTACGTAACAATTCTCGGTTAGATTAAGTTATGTTAGGTAAACATTGTTTTAAGGAACAAAAAAATAGATTCTGATTTTGGTATCAAATAAAATGTAATTTTTTAATAAACAGTATACACATTATAGAAAACCGTATAAACTTATTATTTTCCTTTTATCGTTTATCAATATTATTTTATTATGTTTCGACATGATTAATATATAGTTTGAAAAATATATAGCATGCATTATAATGATTTAGGTATCTTGATAAGTATGGCCAATTAACGATAAATAATATAGTAAATGATCTTTGGATTTAAAAGATTTATATTTATCATATGACCTAATAGTTATTTCAATGCGTTCTGTTTCTTAAAGTGTTAAATTATTTGTTTCATTACTAGAAACTGTGTAAATTTTTCCTTCTGTTTCGGACTGTATTTCTAGTAAAACTGTTAGCACCTATAAATGGGTGGATGAGAGTAGTAAAATTGGTTATTGTATGCTCGATGAAAACTTTCAACTGCATTTGTTGTTCTGTGATAACTTTATAACAATATTATAAAAATTATTAAAGATGATAAAAGAATCAAACAGTTTATATAAAAATTATAGTACTTACCTTGAATTCTTTGATGGTTCTTCAGCCCAAATTAGTAGTAGAAATGGACAGTCTTGTCAATGTAATTGTTTAAAATATAGTCAGAAAATCAAAAACCAGACTCATCAGGACATGTACTTATTAAATTCGTAAAAGCATCTTCAATATCATTGCATGGTAGAAATGGTAATTTAAAAAAACTGTTTTAACCATTTTTCAACATCATTATTTTAAGTAGTATAGGCTTCTCTTAAAGATATTTCGCATTGAATTTAAAAATTAATATTTAATTGAAAAATCTGAAGAACCTATATTAGTTGTTAAATTAATTAAACTTATTACAAATTATTACATATTATTAAACATTACACGATACTATTATTACGTTTATATTTTATGTTCAATATTGTCTATGACTTACGCGCATTGCTCTGCAGTTTGTTGACTAGTTTTGTTTTAAATTATTTTTCTTTTGCATTAACGATGTCAAATAGTAAATTAAGTGGTGCACAAAGGAGAAAATTACAGAAAGAAAAAGATGATAAACATAATAATGTAATGACTAAAGTGAAAAAGCTTGATCATTTTTTTAATGTTTTGCCATCTAATGAATCAAAATCAAGTGAAGCAACCCCATCGTCTACATCTTCAGTCACAAAAAGCGATGATTCAAACGTAAAAGGTATTTAATCTAATTAAATATTTTAATATTATTAAGTATTAATAAAAGTGACGCACGCAGAAGCTGCAGTGGCGGCTGGTGCCTACGGCTACGTGTGCAGGTTTACATACTAGTCATACTACATTTAGAATTTTAAAGATAAAATAGTCAACATGAATTTAATTGTAATATGATATCTGTTAAACTATACACATTTTATTCTATAATACAATATAAAAATTTTATAAACGATTAAGTTCGAAAATATTAATTATAAAATTTAGATGAGTAAAGTTATGCAATAACACAAACGGATGTGCAGCTTGGTCTGCACATCAATAGTCTGTGTAAAATACGTTTTGTCAATGAGTGGGGAGATTGACAAATTATTGGAACCGTGGTGTGCACAATGTACATACTGGCATACTGCTGCATATTCGATCACAAATTTAATCTGTACGGAATGTACGACTGTACGCGATATTGCTGTATTGACGTTATATTATATATTACCATATTTTCTATGTATGCCAATATGCCATCATTTTCATTGATATAATTTGTTCAGATCTGTTCCGATATCGAATTATATGTATAGATTTCATCTTTTTAGATGAGATTTTATTAGACTAGTAATTAGTTATCAGAATAACTCTTAATCAGTCTTTAAGTACAGAAATTTTCTTTTGCCGTAGGTACTCACAATTTTATTAATACTCGTATTTAAAAAATGAATTCAGTTGAAAATGTTTTTATTTTATTTTTAAAATTATTTTTAGTTACGTCACTGTTGCTTGTTGTGACAGTAAATACAGTTTACATTAGGTGATATTATATATTTATCTAAGTTTAGCTATTATTTTCTACAATAATGTTTAATTATTATTTATTATATTATCACAAGATTATAGATTTAAAAAAAAATTTAATTCATTTTTGTCCTTTAGTTAATCAGGTTTCTGAATTATCACTCCATGAAAATCCTACTGACAAGTATTCTTCTACAAATAAATTTATAATTTCCTATTAAATGATCCTGCTAAATGGCCCATTATAGATTCGGAAACTATTGATTTCATAATAAGAAACTTATCTAATCAAGACATTTATAAATTGGACTTTTCTACGTCTAAACGTTTATATTCATCGCAAGCAAGATACGTTACTAGATCAATGTTTTTCACTAAACTTAAAAATGGGGAGATGAGAAAACGAGAATAGTTAATTTATTCTGAATCGAAAGGCAGTTAATTTTGTAAATCTTGTAAATTATTTCAACCAACCCCAAATACATTTACTCAAGGGTTTAATGATTGGAAAAATAGTGACAGACTAAATGAACATGAGAGAGGTCACGATCACCGTGTTAACACAAACAAGTACGCGTTAAGAGAAGACGCGTTAGGTAAAATAAGTTCTGCTCTACACCAACAATATTTGGAAGAATGCAATTACTGGAAAAATGTTTTAAAACGTATAGTGAGCGTAATCAAATTTTTAGGAGCTCGTGGACTAGCATTTAGAGGTGAATCTGAAACGTTTGGATTGAGAAATAATGGAAATTATTTAAGATTTTTAGAAGTTCTTACTCAATTTGACCCATTTCTTCAAAACCATATAAGAACTCTCGGGAATCCCGGAAGTGGCCATGTTTCATATTTATCTAAAACTATTTGTGATGAGTTTATAAATTTAATGTATCAAAATATTACTGAACAAATTATACTAGAAATAAAATTAAACAAATATTTTTCCATATCCGTAGATTCTACTTCCGATGTATCACACACGGATCAACTTATTTTTATAATAAGATATGTTCTTGAATCGGGAGAACCTGTTGAGAGGTTTTTGAAATTTATTCAAGTAGTATAAAAGTAGTATTATGGAAACTATTATTTTAGATACGCTTTTGTCTCTTGGCTTGGATATTAATGATTGTAGAGGGCAATAAAAAAAAAAAATAAATAAATACGATAACGCCGCTAACATATCTGGTGCGTATACAGGATTGCAAGCAAGAATTAAGCAACACAATCCGTTAGCAGTCTATGTACCATGCTCGGCACATTCATTAAACTTGGTTGGTGTAACAGCAGCTGATTGTTGCTTACAAGCTACTAAATTTTTTATGTTTGTGCAAAAAATATTTGTATTTTTTAGTGCTTCGACTGGAAGATAGTCAGTACTTCTTAGACATATAGAAAACAGTAATGATATACAATTTTATTACCAAAATCACTATCATAGACCCGTTGGTCAGCAAGAAGTGATGCGTGTAGAGCCTTATTGTGTGGTTATGAATTATTTTATGAAGCTTTAAAAGAAATTTCTTTAAATCCCTCAGAAAAACCCGCTACCAAAGTCGAGGCTTCAGGACTATGTAATAGTTTTGATAAGTTGGAAACGGGTATAATGACAGTTTTTTGGAATGATGTATTACAAAGATTTGATAAAACAAGTAAAACTCTTCAAAAAGTTACAATTAATTTGTGTGATGTTGTGTTGTTGTATAAATCACTGTTAAATTATGTAAACGAATTGAGGGATCGTTTTGATGATTATAAAGTTAAAGGAAAAATAATTTCAAAATGTGAAAATTATGAAAAAGATGATCAAAGAAAAAGAAATATTTCCAAACGGTTAGATAAATATACCGAAAATGAAGTCATTTTAGAAGGAAAAGAAGTTATGAAAATAAATACATTTTTCGTGATAATTGACAAACTGGTCCTAGAATTATCAGAAAGATGAAAAGCTTACACTGAACTTGATAGTCTATTTAACTTTTTTCATACTTGTTATTTATATGCCCGGAAATATTAAAAGAAAGAACTAAAAGATTAGTTGAAAAATATTCTAATGACCTAGACGATGAGCTGTATGAGGAATGTTTACATTTCAAGCAATTTTTAAATGAGATTGAAATAAAGGAGTCAGATAAAAAATCTCCCGGCATGTTTTTAAAAATTTTAAGAGAAAAAAAAATTATTGCAACGTTTCCAAATTGAGACACTGCTTTGAAAATGTATCTAACCAATATTCCATCAAATGTAACTGATGAAAGATCGTTTAGTATTTTAAAGAGAATTAAAAATTATCTAAGTAATTCCATTTCAGATACAAAAGTATCTAGTTTGGCGTCATTTAGTGCGAATTCAGAATTACTAGAATCTATGAACTTTGATGATTTAATAAATACGTTTATAGCAACTAAGTCAAGAAAGCGTCAAATATAAATATTATAATATATATATTATATATAATATAACCATAAAATTGGTAAATTAATTAGGAGGGGGCACTCAACTCTTATTGAATAAATGATGTTCCAAGGAGTAGGGGCGTTTGTGTTTTATTAGCCTAGGGGCGCCTTTTAAGTAAATCTGGCCCTGAGTGCCGGATATATGTAATATACGACATGTGAGATTGCAGGCTACCATTTTTCACAAACTAAGTTACAGAAATAAATGGCTGTACGCAACAGATAGTGAAGTAATTGTGGTAAACTATGAAAATGACCAGGAAGCAAGTACACACACACTGGAAGGGGTAAAACTCATTTCCATCAACGAAACATTGCAAAGGATATGCAACTAGGGATCTGTTAATACCAAGTACGATTTCCGAGAACATTTTTTTGGATTTTATTCCTATGTCAATTATTACCCAACAGGAGTACCAGCACGTATCACTTGACCTCTATACAATGAAAGACGAAAATGTAATTAACAATCACATGAGTGACCTTAATTTAATTTCCAAACATATGCAACTCCGAGAACATAACGATAACAAATATAAAATAGCTTAGATACGGAGTGACACAATTATATATTATATTCAACAATTTTCGTTATCATTACATTGCCAATTATTTTTTTGCGAACTAACAGAGATAAGAAACAATGTAATACCCGAACAAAATTTAATGGAACGAGAACAAAGCAGGGAAACAATAGAATTGGAAGAACCAACAGCAACCGCTCCTCCTATTCCAGAAGAAACGCCAGCAACAAATACATATAATGTTTACCTAACTCTAAAAACATGCTACTGATTGGAACCTACGGCTTCAGTTTTACAGGGGAGGCATGTAGTAAATCTATTTTCGTGATTACAGTTTACTTACGTATAAGTTATTTACACGATGCTCAGCAAATCCTTGTACTTTGATTCTCTTTGTACTTTTTGACCTATGATGTTTAATCTATTATTGTAAATTTCATATTTATGGAAAATAATTAGATTAACATATTTCATTTACGTAAACACCTCTACGTATGTATTTTTGTAAACCAATCTCGTAACTCTTTGGAAATCACGCCACGGATATCGACAGGTTTAAATATAGCAACTAGTTAGTACCTAAGACGGAATTATTTCATATTAGCTTAACTGCACATAGTTCTCAGGCACAAGCGTACCTCTGTCTTCAAATTTCTAAAGTACATAATTTCAAACTATTTTTTGTTTTAACATATATTAAAATATATCTATATAATATATATACAAAGTTTATTTTATTTAAATCGATCTGTTCGTTTTCAAACTTTATTTTTTTATTTTTTTTCAAAATTTATTTGATCATAATGACAGGCACGGGCATGAGCCCAAGATATACCATTCAGAGGTACGATGTTAATACATTATAACTAAGGCTCGGAAAATGTTGCATTTGCGTGTTTTTTTGAGACTATATGATTTATTGTTAAGTAAGCTTAAAATTAATATCACGACACTACAAAAAAGAATATTAAATGTTTATAGTGCATATTTAGTAATTTTGTAGTTTTAAGAGCATATTTCTTAATTTTACCTTTTTTTAGGGCATATTTGATGATTAATAATAGGTTTATAATACAATTTGAAAATTTGGCATTAAAAAAAAAAGTAATATATTAGAATATATATTTATTTTAAGAGTTTTCACTAGGTATTATTGAACCGTGTTTTTAAAATTCCCATTTGTCATCAAATTTCCCTTTTTTATTTAAAAATATTTAGTAAACTATAAAACATAAAACATTTTTTTTTAGTAAAATATTTGTATTTCCGAAAATTCTGAATAAAAAAAAAAATTATATTTTTAAGACATATTTGTATTGTTTTATGCACAAAGTACAAGCATATATAATACTTTTTATGTGCATTAATAGTACTGAACCCTATTCATCATATTTATTATTGATACTATTATAATTAAATTATTAGATTTTTTTTCCTCAAAAGCATAATTGTGCGTATAGAAAACTGGAAACAATGTTGATATTCTTACTAATAAAATTAATAATTTTGATCACAATGGCATTGCATTGGAAAAATATTAAGTAATTTGTTTAAATAATGATAAAAAGTGAGACATGATCAAAATAGTGAAAAAAGTGAGGGAGTGGGACTGTTAGGCCTTGTACAGACCTGTAATAGTACTTACCTGTTCAAGGGAATTCAATGAGCAATTTGAAAAGCTCGTTTATTAAAAGAAATTACAAATATGGGAAAAATTTAAGTATTTATATTTTATACTGTAATTATATTTTCTATTTATTTCAAGTTTTTAACTATAAGTTTCAATTATAATATAAGAATTCCTTATCAGTTTTTTTGAAATTTTAATTTGTAATTACAAATAATTCATTTATGCATTTTGTAATTTGTATTTAAATTAAATTTCCTATCGTAATGTAATTTGTAATTCGCAATTATTTACTGAGATTTTGAGTAATTTGTAATTTGTAATCAATTACTTTTTTTGAGTAAGTTGTTCATCCCTGTGATCCACTCAACACCTACTGTACAGCAGAGCAGTATACACTTGCTATCTTTTTACTTTTGACAATATAATAAAACATTTTATTTTATCACAGAATAAAAATCCATCACTGTCTAAATTTACTTGAACAAGACTCGTCATAGGTTTCAAATTTGTATCTAAAATTAGTATATGCCACTGAGTGTTTCGATGGTGTGCCAATACTCTAAACTTTTGAATGCATATGCATCTACTATCTTTCTATCTTAAAAAACCAATATTGGTATATAAATACAATAATTATAATCTATATATAAGGTAGGTAATCTTATAATGTCCTAATATGTATTGTGTATTACTATTGAGTATTCAAATTAGGTAACACTTATCTATGTCATAGATGGTGCCATACATTTCATGGTATGATCCATTTAAGAAAATGTTTAAATTTTGGTGATCTTAAATTTAAATGTTCATTACGCAGATTGTGAATAATTATTTGCATTAATTAAATGCTTCATATATCTTAAATAGCAAAAATTGCAGGTATAAAAGGCTAAATGTTATATGTTAACAGAAGTTTAATTGTAATGAATGTAGACTTAAATTCAAACACAACTGTATATTTAAAAATCATTTAATCAGATAACATAGCATCAAAAAAGAGGCTTCTAAAGAAAACACAATTAAATGTTTGAAATGTGAAAGGCATTTCTCGAAGAAAAAATATGATTAGACCATATGAAGAGGCATTTGGAAGGAGTTGATGTCCTAGTACATGTTAATAGGAGCTTAGAAATAATTTTAATAATAAGCCTTTATTAATTAGAGTTTAACAATATATTTTTTATAAACTAATCCATAGACACTATAGGATAATTTAAATAACAATAAATAATTCCAGGCTTATTAGAATCAAAAAGTTCAAAAATAATAAATAGTCAATCCATACATGTTGATTCACAGGTTATATTAAATAAACTAATACTATTTGAAAAAAATATTTATTATTTATTCAAGACTAAATAACTTTTTAAGTAATATTATATTTAAAAGAATTATTTAAGTGTTTTAAATACATACAATCAACTACTACATCTACTACATCCAATAAATAGTGTACCAAAATTTAGAAGTGACAAAAAATAATAATCTGTCATAAGAAAAATGGGCAATTGGAATACAGAAAAAAAGCCACTTGTCAAAAAAAATAAAGCCTATTAAAAAAGATAAAAGTAGTTATAGAAATTAGTATGACTAGTATGAGTAAGATAGGCGACTTAAATGAGCTTACGAGTTTAGTAATAAGTATATGAGTATATAATATTTAACACTAACTAATAGAAATATTTTTAACAAAACAAAATTGTTTGAAAAAGAAAAAATATAAATTTGTGTGGTTTAAGAATAAAAACTTTTTGTACAAAAAAATAATTACACTAATGCATTACTAACGAAAATAGTTTATCAATTTTAAATTAATCATACGGTATATTATAATTTATAACATAATATTTTAGAATTTATGATAATATCATGCATTTTAATCATTTACCTATGAATTACTCAACTAAATTATTCCTGTTCTTTCTCAGATTATACACATAATTTTAAAATTGTTAAAATGCTGTAGTAGAAGAGTAAATTCTAATAAGAATAATTAAATAATTTATTATTTGTTTTTGAAAATTTTCGCAATATATCTATTGTATTATATATATATATATATATATATATATATATATATATATATATATATATATATATATATATATATATATGTTACGGGTAAAGTACAAAATATGGTTAGTGTTCACATTATCCGGGTAATGTGTACACTACCTGTACCTATTGGATAATGTAAAAATACTATTTATAAAACATTTATTTCGTACTTTACTCGGGTATTTTACACATTATCTACGACTAAGTGGGTAAAGTACTTTGATAAAATAACGATTGTAGATAAATGTTTATGAAGAAACACACGGAATAACATTTAGTACGGTGTTAGTTCGTCTTAATACACGCGTCATACATATATTAGGTTTTTAAAATGACTTTACACGAAAAATTTTATGAGTGTTTTTATAAAATAGTTAATGAAAAAAATAATAATTCAGTTTATTTATCGGCAGTTAAGTATAACGAAATAATTTCGGAAATTAAAAATGTGAGATCAAGTAGAATAAAAAGTAACAAGGCATATCGAATTTTGAAAAGATACGACCTCATTACTATTGGAGAAGAAGATAAATTAATATTGCCGTTGTTGGAAGGTAATACAAACATTTTGTACTATACTCGTATTACTAATGAAAATATCTATGATGTGCTACACGATGCACATTTGAGTATTGAGCATAGTGGAAAACACCGCATGAATGCTGAAGTTAAAAAAAAGTATAAAAATATAACACAAGAAGCAGTGTCTATTTACTTAAAATTTTGCGAATCGTGTCAATCTAAATAAAAATCTAAAAATAAGGGTCTAGTGATTAAACCAATGGTGTTTTCGGAAATGAATAGTAGGTGCCAAGTGGACCTGATTGATATGCAGTCACAGGGGGATGGAGAGTTCCGGTTTATTATGGTATATCAGGATCACCTTACTAAATTTATTTAACTAAGACCCTTAAAAACAAAGAGAGTAGAAGAAGTTGCAAAACATCTTATCGTCATATTTTGTATTTTCGGAGCTCCGATGATATTACAATCTGACAATGGCCGCGAGTTTGTAAATAAAATAATAGAAGACTTAAAAGAAATATGGGACACACTGAAAATCGTTCATGGAAAGCCACGCCACAGTCAGTCACAAGGGAGTGTCGAGAGAGCAAACCAAGACATACAAAATATGTTGATAACATGGATTAAAACAAATAACTGTAAATCATGGTCAGAGGGACTTCGATTTGTATAGCTAATGAAAAATAGAGCCTATCACGATGGCATTAAAAGATTTCCATACATGGCCATGTTTGGTATTGATGTGAAAATTGGTTTGTCATCATCTTTACTGCCAGCTGAAACAGTGGAAAAATTAACCACTGAACAAGAATTGGAAGAAATATTGCAAAGTGCCACGTCAGACTATGAACAAAGAGACAATCGTAGTGTTTCTGATAAAGAGGTAAATTGTTGGCAATATGTAGTCGTTATACCAGATTTAATCACTTCTACTTTTTTTCTTAACAGGACAGTACTGTATCTAGTTGCTGTGAATCATGTAGCTGTACTCTTAGCAATGAACAAACATCTATTTGTGGTTTATGTGATTAAAAAGTAATTATTACAAAACAAGTTTTATTTAGGAAAAAATGTTATTTATTTTTATTAAAAATGTTTCAGAACACCATAGAAAATGAAAGAAGCAATTCAAAATTATCGCTTGAGCAACAAGCAAAAAAAATTAAGTTCAGATCCATTAACAAATTCCCACCATGCAATGTTGACGACACAGTTCGAGTCAAACTACCAGAAGTAGACAGAAGTAAGGGTGATCCACAGAATGTACTCTTTGAGGTTGTGTCTATAAGTGATAATCAATATTACGAACTTGGTAATAAAAATGGCACTCTTCATCAACTATATTTCAGAAATCAATTTACTGTATGCTCTGAGCCATTAATAGATATTTTAGAAGTTTTAGCCACAAAAAAATCTTTGTGTGAAATAACTAATGAACAATCTTTTTCCGGTGGTCAAGGTTTTAAGAAGTCTTTATGTAAAACTAAATGCTTAACAAATAAATGTAAATGCACATCCGGGGGAATACTTTGTAATTCTAAATGTCATCCAAACTCAAATTGTTCTAATAAATAATTGTATTTCGCTTTTAAATTTTAATTAAGTAAATAGTAAAATTGTTCAAATATATAATTTATAGTTTAATAGTAATAATAATAAATAATTTTTTTTTGAATTAGTATAATTTGGTTTTTGCTACTAGAAATACTGTATAATCTGTACCATTTTAAGTGTTTGATGCGTTGGTCATGTTGTACTGCCGTTATATATAAATTTACGATTATAGTTATACAAATACATTATCCACAGCACACCGGATAATGTATAAATTGATTGGATACTACATATTTAAGGTGGATAATGTATACATTACACTATTCGTATGGATGAGGTTCACATTACCCGGGTAATATGTACACTAGGGTGGCCCTTATTTTTTGATATTGGATTTTTTTCAGTCTTACCCTCTAAATTGATTCAAATATGTGTACAAATTAAGTTTACAAAATCGCATGTCGATAGATTAAGTTTAACCCGTGCCCCCCAGCCCTCAAAGTTCAAATTTATGGTTCTGTTCAAGTTATCACAGTTTTTTTTTAAATGATTGACTGCTATCTCGTTGTTATCATTTCTTACAAAAAAACATTTCTTACATTATTCATAGTAAATTAAATTTTCTATAACTTTTGTTCTATACAGTTTTTTGATTTACGTAATATTTATTAATAGAATTCATTATGAAACATGCAAGTTTTTAAAAAACGTAACAACTAAACAATATAATTATTACAAAATGGCAAATGTATTACATATGATACAAAAATATACATTTACTTATTATTAAAAATAGCCTCATGTTTTCGACAAAACAAATGAGTATCCAGTTATTACTAATAACATTTGTTAGCATTTATATTTTATATTTATATTAAGTTTACAAATTATTATAATGGTTCTATAACTGTGCTTTTTAAACTGGTCGGGTATTTACGGCGATAATCTTCGACAACTTGAAGCACGTATTGTTTTTGATCTTCATTTTTTGTTAAGACCATATTATACTCCTCCATGAGCTT
>JACXSJ010001948.1:0-63592 GCA_014851325.1 Pentalonia nigronervosa | reverse complement strand
ACCTAATATCTTTTGTTATACCTATATTAAATGATAGGTGGGTACATAATTGGTCTTATTGATATTTTGTGAGGAGGTTAGCCCTTCGCGGCGAAACGGTCCGCGGCGAAACGGTCCGCGGCGAAATGGTACAGCGGCGAAACGGTCTGCGGCGAAATGGTCTGCGGCGAAACGGTCGCGGCGAATCGGTCGCGGCGAATCGGTCGCGGCGAAATGTCCTAGACCCTGATAAAATAGCTAGGTAGTTGATATTGGATTTTCCTATTGTCATTTAATTTACGTAGTTTATTATTAACGATCTGAAATTAGTACAAAGTATTATGATATGACTATTTTCATAAAAATATAATTCAGTGGTTGTCGATCGTTGGTACTAAGAAGCGATATTTGACAATAATAATAATAAAATAAACAAAATACATGTGTATTTAATTAGTTATTAATAATTATATTATTTTGTTAGTATTTGATACTCGAAACTATAATTTTTGACATATTGTCTGCTGCCAGAAGTCCTAATCATTATAATTGGAATGAAAATATTTTTTTTACACTTTTTTTTGAACTTAATTAGGAATTAATTTTCGGATCAAATTTTTTGTAATTTTGGATCAACGGAACTCAGCTGTAGTATGTCCAAAAAAAACAAACGGTCAATACCTTCCATTTTTCTCATTATTGTTGTTTTCTTTTGGACGACGATTCAGAAGTCTGTTGTCATTATAACTAATAAGTTACAAATGACAACATATTTAATATGATTACTAACAACAAATAGTTGTACCCACGACAAACAATAATCGTAGATGCATACGATACAATTTTATATTTCAGCCATACAATACATTTTTATTATTGTTCATTTCTACCATTACAAATATTTTCTATACGTGTTGTAGCCTAATACAATAAATACCTACCGGCGAAGGGCAAACATCACCCAACGAAACCTTTTCTCTCCTTGCTTGGATTTATACGTATATTATATACGTACAGATAATTATATGTGGACACGATATACAATCGAACTACCCCGACGATTTCGAGTTCTACTGGCGCCCCCTCCTCCTCCCCCCCACCAACCGGACGACATGCGTTCAAATAAATCCGCACAACGCGTCTTGCACGTAAGTAGTAATTTATACCCCCTCCCCCCCCATCGTCGAACTCGTGAATGGATCTTGTGCGGTTTGCGCCACGCCGCCGGTAGTTCGTCCGCCCGGCCGTTCACACACTGTCCTCGGGAGGACTTTTTCCATTTCGTACGCATTATTGTCGCACGCATACGTGTATCATCGTGGTGTATACACACGTTCGAGAATCGATTACCGCACTGTCGCCGTGTCGGGCGGCATACGTTCCCCGGCAGGAAACCGTGTAAAAGCGGGCCGCCGCCCATATTATATTATATACGATTTTCGATGTAACGGTGCGTGCACGCGTGTGAATATTTACGATTTCCGCGAGTAGACGTTATCTCGACTCGTGGTGGATATTTTTTTCAGCGCACGGCGTGCGCCTACAGATAGAATCGTGTCTATTATATTATTGTTTTATTTCAAAATATAATGCGATACATAATTAATTAGGTGGTCAATAAGTGGAGTAAAATTATAACTGCTAATGAAAGGCACGCGAGACATTACAACGAAAATTTTACTGCAGTGCGTTCTATATGGGTCGTGCACATTAGGCTTAAATAATATGTTATTAGACGTAAAAAAAAAATAATAATAATTTTGTGCACCTACTGCACACCGTACAGGCATATTATTTATTATATTTTATTTACGAACAACACTCCACGGCGATAACATTAACTTATTTGTTTCGCGTGATTGTATCAGACAATATTGCTATAACGACCGATAAGATTCATTTTTTTTTAATATATTTTTTTTTTTTATGAAGCAAGTTAAAAAATGTATAGGTACTTACACAAAACGACAGTGACGCCCGCTAGTTAGCTAAAATATTTATATAACAATCAGAATGAGCAAAATGGCAACTTGAACATAATTTTACAATGCGAATGACTTTCAAATATAAATAAAATTAATTGTATGTTGCCAGTACACTGTGCAATGCATTAGTTTCACGGATAACGCAAAAATGTAAATATTAAAATGAATTCATAACTTTGATTTTATTCGTAGAAAAGAAATAAATCAAATTATATTATATTTTATTATAATATTATATTATACATAATAATAAAACATATTATTCTGAATACTTCTGTGCAAAGAATAGCAATAAACCGTAGTAAAATTATTATTGCATATTTGCATTTAAAACGGAAACTATTGTTGAATATTATCCAATATATTATTATTATTATTATTGTTATTAAGGTATTTTCTATTACTAGGAAGAATGTTATACCTACCTATTACTGGTGACGGCTGTTACGAGCTACGAATTCCTAGGAGCCGAACCCATATATTATATTATTATTATTATTATACATACAACATACATGAATGGCAGGCCAGGGTTATCGTTATATTAAAGTGTTGTTAACTATATTAATTAAAAATACTTGGGGTAGAAGTTCTTTTGCAATATTCACCGAATTGTACAGAAAATACGGTCACATGAGCGAAACCCGTTAAGATCAAATTTGCAAATATGAAAACAACACCGTTGTTGGCCAAAATCCGCGAACTCCGGTCTATGGATGTGAAACGGAAACGTCACTTAAAGAGGAGCTCCGGAGGACAGCATATTCAGAATTCAGATGTACCATAGCCGTTGTGTTCAAATCACATTCACGCCACTCACACACGAACACGGCTTGTACAATTTATATACACTCATGTTTAACTTTTAATGAATGAAAATCTTAATTTTACCGTTGAAATCGTCTTCGACGTTTATTTAAAAGAACACCGTCATCTGGTTTCTGGCGGAACGCACGCGACATGGTTATAATGACTACAGTTATGTTATAGATACACAATATTATAATATTTTACTCTTGACATTACTGTAATAAAAGTATTTTAATTGTCGATTCACTCGATACGCACTCTACAATAATTGTATTTACCGGAAATTAGAATACACTTTCATATTTGTGTGTACTGCACTATACTGAATTTGATACGGTGTAACTCTGTAATATTATTATGATAATATAAGCACAGTATGTTGAAAGTTTCAAGTACGCAACAAAAATGTACACAGTTCATTCATTATTATATTATTATATAAAGAGAAAATAACAAAATGAAATACCGTACTAACGTGGTACCTATTTTGTATTTATTTTATTTATTTTTTTTTTTTTGGCTTCGTGTTAACTAATTAAAAAAAAAAAATTAATGTTTCATTTCCATAATAAATAAAACAAAATAAAAAAATATGCTGTATACCGTTGAAATAACGGCGGTGGGTAGTATACATTGTTTAACTTATATCCGCGCCGTCACGGTGGGAATTGTTAATAAATAATAATAATACTTTAATGCATCAAATGAGAAAATTGAAATGAGAAATTACTTTGAAACCTCTGACACTTTGCAGACGCGTATACATTTTGTTTTTAAACGAGGTGTGTGTATGTGTGCTTCTTTCAAAACCAAATATTACTTACGCAATATAATGCTATAATTATATTTGTAATAAGGCATTACTTATTTATAGGTGAAGAAAAAAAGTCAAATAACTTTAATTAAGCTTTCCCTTTCCGTTATGTTCATTAGCATAAGAAAATTATTTTGGTTAAATTCAGTGATGATACCTTACCCCCTTCTCGTATCTATAAAAATATCTTGAGCATAAATGCTCAAGTTTTTGAATTAAATTCAAAAATTAAAAACTAGCAAAACTATTCACTGACTTTGGTAATTTTTCGACCGTTTTAAGTTATTTAAAGGGGTACCCACCCTTTATTTATGATGACCCCATCATAAACATATTTATTTTTTATAATCGTGAAAAAATAATACGTGGGTGCTCAATCAATAATTTGAAAATTCAAAAATAAGGATCACCCACCCAAATATGCATAATATGTTGTATCTTGGATCTAAAAAAATACATCAGCGTTTTCCTCCACTGTAAAAGTTTGCCTAAATTACATTATCATTATTATTAAAAACTGAGAGGATGAACACGAAGGAAAAATCATCCAGAGAACCCAGGGTCTGCAAGTAATCCGCCGTGACAGTTTTTTCACTGGTGTAATCAGGCCTCCACTGTGTCTTAACTAACTTCTCTCTGAGCCGTATTTGATTATGAATTTAAAGTGATAAATTGTACTGGGTACTAGCTGTATTACTCGACTTTGCCCGAGAAAAAAATGAACAGTTACAAAATACGAAAATCCGTGTATTTTGACTTTAGTATACCTAGATCAGTTCACGGATATGTCAGTGTACCTCGTTATGTGTGAAAAATATGACCGAGGTGGACAATACACGGAGTGGATAAACTACTTGATGTATTTTGGTTTAATAGTATAATGATTTCTTGAGCTAATCGGTTCAAGTGAACCCCTTCTGCAAAAATGAACAATTTTAAAACACGGCACTGATTTGTTATAGTTAAGACTTGGATAATGGTAAAAGTATGTTATCAACAAAAAAAATGTTTTCCTATTGGACGTGATTCAAACCATTCTCTTAACTTTCCTGGCATTTCTGTAAGAACAATCTCTGAAATATTCCTCAACACCTGTCGTGTATTTTTTGAGTCTATTATTTACAACCACGCGGCACACACGCATTGCCTTATGTATAGATATATTTGTAACGGCCACCATATAGCGATGCATATTAGGTAGATATTTTATAGCACACTATTGTCTAATACAATAAAGCATCATTTATACGGACCGCGTATAGCCATTAGAGATTTCATTGTGATTCGTGAATATGTGTGTTCTGTGTCATTGTGGAAAACATAACATAAGCATAACATAATAAACAAGTACGACTATTTTATAATATACGTACTTAATATAAGGTAAATGGACATTCCCCCCCCCCCAAATGATTATTTTCGATGTAGTAGGCATTTTTCTTCCGATATATTTTTGATGCGGGCATTCCCTCCCCCACTTAATTTTAAAGTTAACTGTTTAATAATATAATATTATTTATTATTTAATATGAAATTATTTTTCTTAAATAAAATATAAAAAATATATATATATTTTTATTTTCATAAATATAATGAATTATAGATAAATATATTTTTGATTAATTGAACTACTTGAAACATTAAAAATTACAATTAAAATAATTTAAAAAAATAAGATTATATATAAAAGATAAGAGATTGTCTAAATAAAATATAATTAATAATTAATAAAAATGATCCATTTTGTAAATTAGGCAAAAAAATAATTTCAAATTAAATAATAATAATATGATATTATTAATTAGTAAATGTCAAAAAAAAATGGGGGGGGGGGGTAGGAATGTCTGCGATTCCTAATATAAAGGTATAGAATTTAATAATATGGTAATAACACATAATATAATAGTATAATGCTGAGGAAATTCTCCGCTATAGCGTTACGTTAAATCGAAAAGACGAGTGGGAACGGTAGTATAATGAACAGTCAACAATAATTTGGGTAATGGACTTTCCACCAGTGGGAAATTAGATATACCTACGCCTATTGCCGCAGTAATATTACTATTATTTTATTGTCACGGCAGTACTCGTCGTCGCAGTCGCGTGTGCGAAGAAGGCGAGGTAAAAAATGCGAGAATACTCGCATTGATTAATACGCTCTCTGCAGGATAATGGGAACCCCTCGCACATTAGTCATATACATAAATGTATAATATTATAACGCGTATAACATAAACATGTTATTATATCGCTAATGTGTCGTAGAGCGTATTTGGCGAAGGAGCGTTTTTCTTTTTTGCGCACATCCGACGGAAATTAAATTCATGCCTGACAGGTAACGAACACAACAATATATTATTATATTATTATAATAGTACGTATATAACTAACGGATTTTTAGTAATTTCGCGACACCTAAACTCGAGTGTGACACGTTTATAATAATATAATAACAATACTATTGTCCGCCGTCCCGTAGTTTATAGTCGCTATACGACCAGAGTATAGACCATTCCGGTTCCCAAATTCTGACATTTAATTCAACTAGTTCAACATCACTTTTTACTATGATTTAATTGTGCACGCTCTTACCATATCGTGTAATATTATTATATAACTAGAACAGCTTTAACTCATCACTTACTTAATTGACTATTACTCGTTTACTCTGTTTTGCACGCGTGACGAATAAATAATCGACAATAAACATTTTAAAAATAACAAATGATAAGGTATGTAATTATAATATGACACCATAATTAATGTGCGTCCTGGGTTAATGATATGACCCATGTATAGTATTTTTTACCGTATTAATAATATTACTGTCGATATGCAATTAATATAAATTTAAATCTACACCAATAAACCGATCGCACTATATCTCCTTATTCAATTACCGGCTGCAATCAATGTTATTTATGGATTTTTTTTTAAATGATGATATTTATCATTTGAAGTTTAACGAGACGATACTACCCGGAAATACGATACCCATCTTGCAGTTTTTATTTTTTGTATTTTTATTGATATCATATTTGTCCGGGTATCAAATCCTAACGTTTTTTTCTTACTAAATAACAAGCACGTAAACGACTTGTAAACGGGTGCGTAATTCGTCACGTGCATAACAATATTAAAACGTAAGCACCTATTTTTTAATGAATGTGAATGTATAAAGTATGTCCAAGAAACTGCCTTGATCCTATTATTATTCTTTATATATTTACAACTTATGAAATATAATATAATATTTTATGTATTATTTGTATAGTTGTCAGGTTTCTTTTATGTCGTGAGTGGTAATATTTACAATAATATATTAAATTATAATAATAAATCACGGCGTTGTGTTCTTTAAAAGTAAAATCATAGCTTTTATATTTTTATTGTTTAATCTTTTTAATCCTTATTAATACGGTATAATAATAATAATAATAATAATAGTCGTATGTCAAGCGTCCTGTTGTCACGAGTGACTCAATCATGTGCCGCTAATGAATCATTAGTGAAATAGTGAAATAATTGCGATTTTTCGACTAGACCAAAAACTAATCATTAACTCGTTAACCCTTTATAGTCCCACGCCGATACATTTACGTTATAGTCAGTCAAAGGTTTCACATTTATGTGCCTGCGATAATGATAATAATTATTATTAATTTTAATTGCATGTAGATCTATCGCCAATCGCCATTAGTGATGGAAATGAAATCCAAATTCTTCAAAAATCCGCCAAATCTGGATTTTGGATTTTCGGATTTTAAAATTCGAGGTTGTAACGGAATCTTAAAATACTAAAACGGCTTTTCTCAAAGCCAACACATAATTGGAAATAGAGGACATTATGACTACGTAAAATAACACGATTGAAGGCATACGCTCCACAGGAGCGTGCGCCTTCCGCGCATCCAACAAAAAACAGACGACCAATCAGTAGACAGACTATATCGACAAACGGGTATATATACCAGCCCGTTTGCCGATATTCAACACTCTTCTCCAACACTTCAAGATCAATAAACTATTGTATACAACGAAGAAGCTGGAGACCACCACCGAGAAGCGACGACCTGGGAGCGACCAAGCACCTCAATCAACGTCAACACATTCGACGTCGACAATCCAAGCCTAGCACCCGCGGTACATCCAGAGCGGAAGTACGAACTCCGGAGGCCAGCCAGGCGGATCAAAGAAAAAAACCCTTTTTCCTCCTGTACGGCTTATACCCGTACAGTGACCGTGGAAAAACAACAAAACAGCCCTCTTCAGGGCTACCAAACGGAACCCCCCAAGCGCACCTGTTTAGGTCACGCTTCCCGGTCGTGCCCTGTCGTCACACGCCACTTGCTTGAGCGGGCTTGACACAGCGATACGTGCCCCATCCCTATTGTATAATAATAATAAACATAACCTATTCCTAGAAAACCTGTCAACGAAGACCGCGCCCGTCGAATCTTAGGGCGGACGGTATTCCGGCCCCATATATATATATAAATATAGTTGTAATTTTAATAAATGTAAATAAAAACCAATTGATTACTATTAGACAAGACTAAATTATTATCGGGCGGTAACTCGCATACGGTGAGTACCGTCTCAAGGTTTGGGTTTATCATTGTAAATTTCTGTATTTTAATCATAATACTTTCATTACACCATTTTATGGTCATTCTTTTAATTCTCGGACAAGATGACGATGGTTTAAATTAAATATCTCAATAATCAGTAAACATTTCAAGTCACATGTATCATTATTTTTGGAAATACGACTAATATAATATATAATATAATACAACTAAAATTTATTTTATGATATCCAACTTGTATATTTAATATTACACAAAAACTTGTGTATGAAATTCTTAATTGAGCTCGACAATTGTATTATTATTAAAATACCTGATATCAACATTTTGTTTATATTATATATTATTTTCCTATACTAATATCTACTATCATACAAAAGAAAAATCCACTTACTGATAAATAAAGTTTGTAGACTTTTATAGTATGATTTTAAGTTTAAACTCTAATTTTTGCGATAATATAGTGAACAATATGAATTATAGCAACATATATGTGTTCACTGTGCAGTACTCGCTAAGCTCTAATTCCACTAGGTACAAACAACTATTTCTAGTTCTTAATTTTTTAATCATGGCTCTCAGTAAAATATGGCAGTATTTTAAACGTAATAAGTCCAATGATTTGGCGAATTGTTTAATTTGTGATTCTGTATTGATGGACAATGGATCTACATCATTTTTATGGACATTTTTAATGCGTGGCACAAAATAGAAATAATACATCACAATTGGACAGCAAAAGGTAATTAAAATTACATTTTTTATTAATTTTAACTTTTTAAAATTTTTCATTACGTATAAGTACGATTTAACTATAGTGATGGGAGTAATCGAATGAAAATGATTATTAAAATAATCAAATGATTTTCACCATTGAAATAATAGTTACAGATAAATTTATTAAAATTAATTTTTAATTGAATATAGTAATATTTAATAGTATAGTATGTTGAGGTTAAGAGTACAAAAGCGCTATTATTATCTCGGATGCAGGTTGCTCAGTGGTATTCGAGACGTGTGATAATTATAGGGTATGGTTCGATTCTCGGATGGATAGAAACATTTTTTATTCTAATATAAATTTATTCTCAATAATTCTTAATATACTAAATTGATTTATTCTTTTATAAGGCTCACGATTAAATAGAAAAAAGTGATAGTTAGTCGATATTTTCAACTGATATTGTATCAACATCTCCTGATCAAAGTATTACTGCCTTAGCGTCCACATAATCATCACAAAGTATTCCGCTATACAAACATTTAAAACAAACATACAAGGAAAAAAAATAATAAACCATTAAACCGAGAACGAATAGAACAGATAACATATAGCATTTGTGAAATTATTACAAGTGGTTTTTTTATTACCTTTTTCTTTTGTCGAAAATTGAAGGACTAAAAAATCTCATAAACTTGTTAGAGCCGAATTATCAGATACCATGCCGAAAAACAATAAGTACTCGAATAAAAACATTGTATGAATTAAAAATTAATAAAACAAAAAATATTTTGAAAGAATTAATTAATAGTATTGCTTTAACAACAGATGACTGGAGTTAGTTAACAATAGATTCTTATATTACATACACAAGTCACTATTTTGATGAAGATTGGACGTTGTGTAATGTTACATTGTCCATTGATTAAATAACAGAATAACATACAGCTGACAAACTAAAAGATGATGTTACAGAGTTTATGAATAAATGGAATATAACTAATAAGGTCACTGTTATAACTCATGATAATGCATCAAACATTACAAGTGCAATAAGAAATTTCGAAGAGCAATTACAGATTTATTCAAATAGATACGCAGCACATACAATTCAGCTAGCATTTTAAATTTTATATTATAAATAATATTAATAATATAATAATATATAATATTTTATATTAAATATTTTCGTTAGATGGTCGTGCATTTGAAATTTTCTTCTATCCATATTGTAGGTTCTGCATTCAGTAAAAATATGTTTGACAGTATGGAAGACACCACAACTTGAATAGATAAGGAGAACGTCTTTCTTCCTTAAATAGGAATGAGTGAGGCGAGTATGTCCGATTCTGAGACGATTAATGGATGACTTATACTTTCTAGGAGTGTTAATGGGGAATGGCCAGGGTAAAAATCATTCTTTTTATTTCGTTGAGTTTGGTAGTTATTTGGTTCCAATCCTTTTCCCATTGATGTAGTGTATCAATTTCAATAATTTTTTTAATGTTGTTATAAGAGAAAAGAGTTAAAAAATGAACATTGGGGGATGAGTAAGTTTGTTTGGCGACTATGTCCGCATATTCGTTGCCCTCTATGTTACAGTGTCCTGGAATCCATGAGTAGGAAATGTTTTTACCGGATTATTGTGCTCTATAGTGGGTGTCCTGTATTTTTCTAGCGATGTCAGTAGGATTATGAAGATTTTAGAGGCTGGTGAGAGTTGATAAAGAATCACTATTTATCGTGATATAGTTGTGGTTGATATCTGAATTAATGTATTCAATGGCCTTGAGAATTACAAGAGCTTCAGCAGTGTATATGGAACATCTATTGGAGAGTTTCCATTGAATTTGTTTGTCTTCGTGGATGATGGTCATCCGGCTCGACCATCCATAAGAAATGCGTCAGTGTATAAATGTGTTTGGGTTAGATTGCGAGATATATTTTCCTTAAATAAATTTTTAAATATATTAGGGCATGTTGATTTTTTAGAGAAGTTATGCAGTTCAAGATTGATGTTCATTGTGAATAGCCAGGAGAGGACATAGGGCAGCTTCAGACGGTATTATGTTTTCAAGGTCGTATTTTGTGTATATATTATTAAACATGTGTTTTGTGTTGGATATGGTATCATGAGGGAGTCTTAACATTCTGGTTATTGCTATATCCAAAATTTTTGTGTGTGTGATGGTGTAGCGGTTGAATATAATGAGGCGCCATAATCTAGCTTGGAAAGAATAAAAGCTTTGTGTATTTTTACGAGGGTAGAAGATTGGGCGCCCCATGAAGTATGTGCAAGATTTTTTAGCATGTTAAGTCTAGGGGCTATTGAATTTTTTATGTTTGAAATGTGGAGGACCCATGAGGCTTTGGAATCAAAAATTATGCCAAGGATTTTGACTTTAGGTTGTTCCTAGATTATGTGGTTTCCAATATTGATGAATATATTTTGTGTTTTTCTCTTGTGGTTGAAGATGAGAAGATTAGTTTTAGTGGAGGAAAAACGGAAACCGGATACTTTAGACCATGGCATCAGCTTGTTTGTTGCGTTTTGTAATAATTTTTGAATTAAGTCGGAGCTAGAATTGCGGCAAAGAACGGTGAAATCGTCCGCATATAGCATGGGAATGTAAGGGCTGTATATTCTTTCGGCAATGTCGTTGATAGTAATAAGAATAGGGTGACAGATATAGTTGAACCTTGTGAGACTCCATTTTTTTAGCTAAATATGTCTGACAGAGTGTTAGAAGTTTTAACTTGAAAAGTGCGGTGGCTAAGAAAGTTTGTGATGAACCCCAGGTTTCACTGTGGCTGTTGAAATCTCCGATGATGATGTATGGTTGAGGAAGGCGTTCAACGATGTTTTCTGTATCGGGTAGAGTAAATTATTTATATTTTGGAATTTATATATTACATGTGGTTATAATTGTGTGAGGGGATGTAATAGTGATAGCTATAGCTTCTAGATTAGTGTTGAGAGTGATTTCTTTGGCAGGATATGATTGGTTGATCATGATGGCTACTCCTCCACTTGCTCTGTTGCAAATGCTACGGTTTTTTTTGAAAATGTTGAAGTGATGTAATTTGGGTTTGCTTTTTTTATTAAAGTTGGTTTCTTGGATACAAATAACTACTATACGAAGCTGTGGTCTCTGATTAGGAGTTGGAGTTCTTCTAGCTTAACTATAGAACCCATTAATGTTCCATTGAAGAATACTAGTCATATTCAGATGTTACGTGATTGAGGTGTGTGAACATGATGGGAGGGGAAATGTATATTATGTTATTGAGCTTGTTTATGTTGATCTTTATTGTGGAGGTTGGGTTTGAAAAAAAGGTTGGATAGTTTTATGAAGCAGCCTTTAAGTGTTCGGTCATTAGTTAATGTACTAATATATGGTCTATTAGGTCCATTAATGAAGATATATCAATGCTTACTTCTTCGGTGAGCGTGTGGATATTGATAAATTTATTAATGAAGTTATCAAGTATATATATATGAGTTGGAGATATATGATAGGTAATTGGTCATTAATGGTAAAATAGTCTTCTATTGGTTTTAGCCCTTCTTCGAAGGGAGTGTGTGATCTATTAGCTGAGATCGATTGAGAACATATTTTTGATTTCCTTATAGTTTTCTCTTCTTTTCTTAATGGTATAGTGGAGATTAGGTTATTAGGAGAGTGGTGTTTTTAAAGATGATGAATCGGAAATGAATCTTTTATATGTGTCTTTATGTGTGGGGGATGGGATAAGATCTGATTGGAAAAAAGAGGTAAGGGGAGATCTGTTTCTGAATGCCAGTCCATGATTTGTGGCTTCTGAGTTAAATTCAGCTCTGGGGTGAGAGAGGACTGAATATTGTCTCTTAATTCTGGTCGTAATTCAGATGTGTTGATTATATTTGTATTGTTGATAGATTGGTTTAGTGATTTATTTTCGATATTTTTTTTACAGTTGATGGAGGTGTGACCGATAGATTTACAAATGAAACAAGTAAGAATGTCGTCCGTAAAGAATATTCTGAACTGATTCTTATTGAAATCGATTAACAATGAGGAGGGTAGTTTAGGTGTATCTTCGTAATTAATGTACATTTGCCGACGAAAACTCATTATATGTTCATAACCTTTTAAGTTAATGCTGGCTTTTAAATGATTTATTTTTGAGGTAGGGTTTATACCTATATTTTTTAGTGCATCTAGTATTGTGGTGTTAGGCATTGACGGACATAGATTGGATATGATTATTCGTTTTGCAGGGTTAATCAGTCTGCGTAATTGAATTATCTGGTCATTAATATTGATTAATTGGGTAAGTTGCATTAAGTTATCCAGAACCTGTTTACTAGATAAAAATATGCAGAAATGGTTATTAGATATTCTCGATACGAAAATAATATTTATAGGTTCGACTACTTTACCAATGGCTAGTATATATTCTTGTCGAGAAATTTCATCAATAGAATTAAATACTATAGCTTGTTCTCTGCTAGGAGTACATTTCGTAGCAGTGACAGATGCAAAATTAATGTTGGTGTTTGTGTCGATAGCAGCCGGATTAACTGAGTGTCCAGATAGAGCTAAAGAGCCATTGGATGTATCGTGTATTGCTGAAGCGGTTGATACAGGATTGTTATCTATAGATTTAGCAGTGGATGTGGTGGGCAGGGGGGTAGTCGTGGATAATAAACTTGATATAACATTATTAATAGAAGTGTTAGGAAATTGATTTTTTTTTTTGGTTACTAATGGACGTTGAGGTTTTAGATTTGAATTTAGTAGGTAATGGTGAATTTGAAGTATGAGTGTTGCCATTTTTTTGTGAAGGAGAGGTAATTTGTTTATTTTTTGTATTGGAAATGTTAAGTTTATTAAATGAGTTTGTTTTGGGCATATTGCCCGCTGTATTTTTCTTCAAACCCGTGATAACCGGTAATACGTATACACAGTGTAATATGATTAAAAAGACATTAGGTCTTATTACCTGTGGGACGACGGCCGGGTAGTAGGTACGTGCTATTGGGAACTATTAAACGTTATCGCGAAGAGCACATGTGTTTCACGGTCGGTTGTTGAACACGAACTGAGTGATTTTTTATTTTGTTAGTTGATTTAAATAAAGTTCTAGTTACAATTAGTGTTTGAGTACTAAAGTTTATAAATAACTTATTAAAAATATCAATTTATTTTAAAAAATGTGTAGTTATTTTGTATTTAATATAAATAATTCTTGAAAGAACACTAATTCAATGTTTTCAAATATTATTCAATGAAAAATTCGGATTTTAGAATCCGAAATCCGGATATACAGTAAAATTCGGATTTCAGATTTTGAACTTCAAACATCCAGATTTTCGAACTCCAGTGAATCCGGATTTTTCCCATCACTAATCGCCATTATGAATTTCGACTAAAATGTAATCGGAACCACCGTTACTACTACCGTATTGTCACACTGAACCTTTGTGAATGTCACACGAAAATATTATAACCACTGGAAAAGTATCTATAAAACTATCGACCTAATAATATCAAATATTATGTTATTTATATCATATATATATTATATTGTATTAAAAAACCTTCGTTTTATGCCATGATTAATCATAGCATTAATATTATTGTCACCAGTGTTCCTCCATCACCACTGCAGACTACCTGCACTCCATTATAAATTTTCATAAAACGGCGAAACGGCATGAGTCGGCCGCTGTAAGCACTACAAAATTAAATTATGATTATAATAGCAATGAGTCCGTCGATATTTTAAAATATACCGATCGAGTTCTAACGCCGTTAATGACGAGGAATGGAGTATGGATACAGAGAATAATATTATCCAATAATATAATTAATATCGTCGTACTATGAGTCTCGTTATACAATATTATACTGCAGCCCTGCAGGTACTCAATTATTACTTGCGTATAAATAAACGAGATCATTAAAGTTTTTCAATATATCTTAGTATGACGTAATAGCGACACGCTGGTTTTATATTTATTATTATTTTTATCTTCTTATGTCGATCGATATAAATCAAATTAGTAAAAAAAAAAAAAAAACGTCGCGTAAACGAAAGTATAAAAACTTAAATAAGCGTGCGTATAATTTATAATATTAACATCCTACAAATTACATCTGGCACGTCTTAATAAAAAACCAGGTCGTGTTTGTATTGTAATAATATAAGTGTATGAAAAAAAAAATATTCTCCAATTTGAGTGTCTCTTGCTGGCACTCTTAAGTATAATATCATTTAAGGGTGTGTTATGATATAATTATGTTTCCAAGTATACTATAAACGTCAGTGTATAAGATAATTAGTTTCAGTCATCGTTATTTGTTTAAGTAAGTACATTTTGAGTTGGTAAAACAATTTTTTTTTTAAAAAAAACCCATTAAGAAAAGTCACTTGTTGATGTGAAAGACATTTCAATCGCATTTTGTGCAAAATACACTTCTATCTATATTTGTATATAATATATTTTTTTAAAAGTTATAGATTTTCTCCTCCTGCATCAAGTTTAATTGGTTATATTGGGTCCTTGTTTCATAAATATTTTTCACGACTAGGGGACTTGCAGCGTAGCTTCGAAATATAAATTTGGCACCTCAGATTTTTTTTCAATAATTTTTGCTAGTTAATTATTTGCATAAAATATATAGTTTATTATTTTATAAGTATATATGCAAATGAATCTTTCATCACTCTTATCTTTGTTAAGACATACTTAAAACTTCATCTGTGTTACAATTCTTTAAGCCATTCACAGGTCTGCTTGTATACATTTTTTGTTGGGAATATAGACCTTCCAGAATATTATGACCTCATGCAATACTTTTCTAGATAAATTAGTGGAAAAATAATGAAAATCCAATTCAATCGTTTCCTTCATTTTAATGTAAATTTATAAGCTCCACGCATTATGGAGCATTGCCGGAACTCGGAAATTAAATATATATGTAATGTGTTATATCCGGAGGCGGAGTTTTGGCTACAATCACGAGAGAAGGAATAAACGATGACGACCCTTTGCTGCCGGATATCACCCCATCGCGAGTTTCACATAACGTTATTATGTCCACGTGTAGACTACCAAGTATGTGTGTTGTTATAACTTATAATATACCTGCACGTGTGTCGTATATATATATATATATATAAGTACGTACGAAGAGCCTACGCGGGCCGACTGGTAAAGGGTTCGTGTTATGTTATTATTATATTACTGTACAAAACGTGGCGGGTGTATCCCATTTATAAGTCACACGCGGTGATGGGCTGTGGGTGTATAAGATAAGCACATTCGGATAATTAAACGACGCTGCGAGTTTTACGTACTTCGGACGTGGTATACTATAATAATATGCTGCGACGACTGCGACTGCGCAACACGACCCTGCCGCTAAATTATCATCCGTTATTATTGATAATAAAAATAACAATAATGTTATAAGAAATTTGGATTCGGATTGGTCATGTTGTTATAGTGTCTCTCGTAAACCGGAAAACGAAAAAAATTACTTAGTTGTAGACAAACTATGGATACAACGTTTAAACAACAAGACGAAAACATCAATACTTTTATTTAACATACCGATGAAAAAGATTAGTGTGGTTGATTCTCCAAAATCAGCAAAGGCTTAAAAGGTACGAATGTATGATACCCAAAGAAAAATTTTTCACGCACTCGCTTATAGATTTTGGTTATCACGCGGACTGGAATTTAACGAGTTTTAGATTTAAAAAAAAACTGGAGTTTTTTACATCCATCACCTTACCATATCCACGATTACGTTTTTTAATGGATCGAAATCTAGGCATAACGGGATTAAGGCGGCTGCGAATACGTACCTTATTTTTTACCTTAATAATATATTGGTATTATAACGGTGAAATGCAATCACACCATAACGATGAGTGTATTCAAAACTGTATGGGAAAGTGATCCATCATAGTGCCGATCGTGAATATTTTTGTAATATTTATATTTTATAACAATATAAAACTAGAATAAAACGTGTTAATAAATTAAAATTTTAAAATTTCTTTTTTCATTAATTTTAATTAAAAAAAAAAATAAATCCATACAATATAATATTACAATTTAAGTATAATTTGATGATATATTTTATAATTATATAATACATGTTAGTATTTTAAACAATAAAATATGTATTTTAATTTTCATTGGAAGTAAATGTTTAGCATAAATGTTAACAGTAAATGTTTAAAAGAACGAAAATGTTTAACATAGATCACTCATTAATAAAATTCTGATTAATGTTCATGTTATTCCTTTTTATTTTTTTATTGCAGTGTTTTTTGGTAAAGCAACTTAATAAATATATATTTAATATTTTCTAAATAAGTATAATCATGTCATTGAACATTTTTTGTATGCAAATGTATGGTAAATAATGGAGATAAATATTATGTTTATGTCTAGACAGAAAATTGAGTCTTTATAAAAAAAAAAAAAAAAAATGCATAAAACATTTGATATAGGTACATCAGAAAAATAAAATATTAATATGTACCTACAAACAATAAAAAAAAAAAGAATTTTGTATGAATAAAGTATTTTAAAATGAATTAATCTGATTTCGACGAAATACTGAATATATTATATTTTATTTATATAAACAAATTTAAGTTTAAAATGAAATCGTTGAATTCTGTTGAGTCTACAGGTCTAAGAGATTTAAATTATTCCAAGAGGCTGCATCAATTTTAAATCACCTATTCTACCCAAGAAGTTCCACTTCCATTTTTAGTTTATAGTTCTGTGAATGGTTGAATTGTAATATATTGACGATAGAAAGAAAGGCGTTTGAAATAATGATTGAACTAGAATGAAAACGATAAAATTTGAAACGGTTGTATAAATGTAGTTGGAGTGGTATACAATTTTTATTTAAAATCAAACAATTAATCTATATATATATATATATATATATATATATATATATATATATATATATATATATATATATATAAATGGAGCCGAAAATGTTTAACTATTCATCAATTGAGAACGGTTCGGCCGATTTCGCTCAATTTTTTTTTAATTGTTTGTAATTTTCAGGGGATGGTTTTTATGAAAGAAAATTTTGGAAAAACCAAATCCCGGGAGGTGTTCAAACAGGGGTTTTGAGATTCACGAAGGAAATATTTGTTTATAAATGGTTACTATACGATCAATTTCTGTTTATTTATAAGGTTGTCAATGGTTACATATTTATAACTTTTATAATTAGTTAGAATAAATTATCATATACATATTTTTGTAAATAAATTTATTGAAAAAAAACAAATCTTTGGCACGGGAAACCGTCACAATGTTTTTTATACTTAATTCTGATTTCACTCACTTACGCACTTCATGGGGTCCGCAATCCACGATTGCCTACCTGATAATTTACTGCTCACATATTGTCCGTGATCTAATGCAGTGGATTGCCTACTTAGGTGGTTTAAATGCATATAAATCATTTCAGGTTAATCTTAACTTAATATTTGGTTCAGGCAACGCTGGACGGGACAGCTAGTATTATTATATATTTTCAGTAATAATTTATGAAGTTAAAAATGCGACCATGAATTTAATATTCGCGTAAGAAACATACTTAAGGGCGGATTAACGAGAGGAGATAATACAACAACAAAACCTAACGGATATATCAAACAAACAGACAACCCTTAAAATATACTGTGTACATATCAATGAAATACAAATTTCCATAAATAACACGAAATGATCTTGTACTGAAGGCAATGAAACTATATTTTCTTGTTTTATAAAACAATCTTTTATCACACAATTATTTGATCAGTTGGAATATAACAGCGACGGAGTTGTGCAAAATCTCACTGTAACTGCGTTTATCTCCTATTGTTTTCTTATGAAGAACATAGTTTTTTGTTTGTATCAGTTTTTTGATACATTTATCGTTGAAAAATAAATGGTAAAAAAAAATTAAAATGATGGTGCACTTTCCCTACTACCAGGGGTAAGGGCAAAACCAGTTATTTTAATACTGTTTAACAACATATTTCCTTGATCGGAGCAAGTGCCTTAAATTGTTGAATATCTGTCTGCATTTATGCTAATTTTTTAACAAATATTAAAAGTATCAATGTAAATTACTTATACATTTAAAAATTTATATTTGCTAATAATTAATGTATAGGCCAACCATAACAGCTCAAGGTATGTCGTATTTAGCGCATTGATCGTGTTGTACTTTCCCCCATGTGTATTTTTATGAAGAAAGTGCCTAATTGGCTAATATACTCATTTGTTTCATAAAATTAGTACATTTCAAAAATGAATTAATAATATAAATATAATATAACGTTTATTTACCAAATTTGAAACGATTTCCAACAATTCAATAAGTGTGAATACTAAATCGATAAAATTACATCAATTTATATAAGTACGAGTTGATAACTTAGTAGCTTTTCAAATGCAATATCTGTTGTGTTGTATTTGATATACAGCAGTGTAACAAAATTATACAACAGTTGATGAGTGTAAGACTTCATAAATTTTATATAATCGACATTAAAATTGAAAGATTATACTTTTTATAACCCGCGATTAGGCATTACCCTCCATCTGACTCTATTGTATTTGTGTTAAAAATAAAATGAGCAATGACATACGACTGTAACAGACGATATTATAAGTTATTATTAATACCGTTCTAAATATATGCATTACAGAACACTGCGTGGTATAATTATTAAAATCATATTATTATTTTAATATTTTGTCAAAAGTATTTAACATGTACATACACCTTGTCTGTACCTACAATATTATGTTCTTAAGAATAAAGAATAAGTCTTACTACGCTCATAAAGTTATATCAAGCAGGTAGAGATTAATAATATAATATTATAATATATTTTGTTTATCAGAGACATCAACAAATTTTATTTTTTAGATCGAATTGTAAATATTTTTTTTTTCATAAAAAAACAGTCTTTCCGTTTTAATAGGCGGTAAAGATCGTGTAGGTACACGTACAACAGATGAATATTGAAAATAGTATTTCATATTGAGAGTTTTTTTTATTTAGATTTATCCATTAGAATTTTAACTTTAAAGTATTTGCCTGATTATTTAAAAATGAAGAGAGTAGTAGAAGTCTGATTTTTTTCTTTAGATATACTTTTGACCATTTAAAATTATTGATCTTGTATCTTGTTCCTGATTCATTTTGTATCATCTTTCTAATTATTTGTACTTGTCTAAGTATCGTAAATTTATTTCTTTTTAAAAAACTTTTTTTTACCATTTTAAACGAAATGTTCGATACTGAACTTATGAATAACAAATGTGTTAAAGTTCTTCCAAAAAAGGTAATTCGATAACTTACTAAACAAATATCGTTCAACACTGCTGCAAGCAGAAATATAAATTAAGTATAACTTTTGTTTCGTTAATATTTCTTAACATAAATTTAAATGTTTTATAGTTTCAAGTTTATCTGGATAAATATTTAATTGCAAAATAACGCCATTTTCTCACTAATAATATTTGAACAAATGAAAAATAGCCTCGTATGTAAAATTTAAAACTAAATTAAGATAATATTATAAATAATATTTATTTTACGATACGATTCTAGTACTATTTTTGTTTTTTATTTATAACTGTATTGCAATTGGTTTTTTTTTTTAATTATATGGTGTAAAGTAAGTGTAATATTATGTGATTATTGGATTTTGATGTAGTTTAATACGATCAATGACAAAAACGCGCTTATGTTGTCGTGAGATGGTAAACGATATGTTTCGTTTACTATATTATAAAGTCATTGAATACATAACGTATAATGTTCAAATAAATTTTATCAAAGTTCATATACCTAATAACAATTTAAGACACGACTCGAACCAATCAAGTTTAACCGAGATCTTAACACCAGCAGTTTTAACGGTTCGTGATAACTTGTATCGTGCGTTGCGTAGTACTTATGCTTTATAATCTATTCTTGTATGGGAATTGCAAAATATTTGTGTTTTGCAGGTTACAACAGTGAATATTTTACCAGTAAAAATATTGGAATATTTTATATTGACATAGAAAAATTATTAAAAAAAAAAACATTTTCAGTAAAATTGTGAATTTTTTTCTAGTACCTATTAATTTCTTGAGTTAAATACTTGTGTACTTAAATATCTGAAAGAAATTAAGAAATCTCGTGATAATGTTATTTATATTTTATTTTAAATAATAACTCAACTTTCAACCTCTTGTTTTCAATTTAATAAACGTTAATTAAAGTTTATTTTAACAGTTTATTATGATACAAATATTAATGAGGTCAACTAATTAAAATTATTTGAACGATATAAATTTAATTGAGAAATTTCAAAAAATTTGGAGCAAAATCACCAATGATAATTTCTAAAATATATGTCTATATTTACTTGATAAAATAAGTATCATAATAATCTAATTATATAGAAATTACACTAACATATTAGATTTTTTAAGATGTCATCATATTCCTAGGAATTTCGCCTTAGATCGTGTAGAAATTCTACATTAGTCTGAAATATTAATATATTTCTCTTTAAATTTTTAACAACTAAGAAAAAATCTATATTCTTTATCTTAACTTAATGAATTATTTTATTTTATTATTATAATATTTTTGTTCATGTATTGTCGTGTATTGGTTATAAAATAACCTTTAAAAATCAAGAGGTCCAGGATATCTCGACATATTTTGGTCGAAAAAATTGATGCAGTGTAGATTTGTGCTTCAATAGTTGAATTATGGCATAATGTCTTTTCACAAGATATGCTTCGAGAATAAACAACATCACCTCAAACAGTGGAATACATTTCATTAGCATTTTCAACATTAAGAGAAATATAATTCAAATTACAGTCCATATAGTTGAAAAAATCTGTTTGGTTACGATTTCTTAGTGTTAATGGGGTCGAGGATTTAATATATTAATATATTATAACTTTCATTGTATGTTTATATATTTGATATAATGTCACGACCAAATTGTAAATTAAGTTACGTCAATAATTCCACCGCAAGCAGATAAGAATTTTAAAAGTACATTGGCTATGAATCTAGCTATTGAACAATTATCATCAGTTGATGGATAAATGGATAATTATATTGTGTCAATCAATATGACACATCAAAATTTATTGATTATTGTTAAAATATGTTTTGAAGATATAAATAATTTCACGTTAACCACTTACATGAAAAAATAAAAGTTATCAATGTTTTCCCAACAATAGATATTATATTGTATTTACTGTGTATTCAACAATCGCATAACGTTATTATAGTATACGTGAAAATATTCAGACCAAAATAAATGTCATAAAGCTAAGACGATTCTACTTACCGAACAATTCAATTATAATAAGCATTCTTGTACTTGAATACTAAGATATGATATTTATTCGTATAACAAGGGTTGTTATGTTTTATATATATATATATATATATATATATATATATCATACTTCTAGATTATATACGACATATTCATAACGTACTATTAATGTTTTGTTAAAGGTAAATTATATAATACTCATTTGCCAGACCAAGGCGACGGTTTAAAACTCATTGTTGTAATCTTTATATTATTATATAATATTATACTGTATCGAACATTTCAAATTTTCAAAATAAAAACAATACTATTAGAACGGTAAGAAAACAATTTTTTGTTAAACGTGTTAAAATGCGTTTATAATAGAAGAACTTTGAGTGTAATTACTTTATAAGTGCATTAGAAGAGTCTTCAAAACTTTTACGAAACATAGCACAGAAAAACATAACAAACGACTAAATACACACACATACACACACACACAAATTTTAATCGAAATCATTATAATAATTCTTCCATTAGAAGTAATTTATATTTCTTAGTGTTAAAACACGTACATCATAAATCTCGATAGCTGCATTAATGCAATATAACAATTTTGATTTTAGGTCACGAGCGAACAATTTGTATGAATCTGATAACTATTAGTATTAAAATAATGCGGTTTATTTTTTATAGCGTTGACAATTTTACAGTTTAGAGTGATTACAAAATGTCGGTCTCAATTTAATTTTCCAAATATAAAATGAATTTTGTAGTATAATATAACATTGTTGACTCCAAGGTTGAATTAGCAATATTAGGACATTTATATATAAGGTGTGTTACAATAAGTTAATAAAAAATATGAATATGAAGATTCATAACATTATTTAATATCATTTTTAACATGTGTGATCAATAAAATTGTATACATTTCTAGTCTTATACTGTATCAGATCAACAATAGGTATAAGTACATAATAACTACACGCATTTAACTGTTTGACATTTAAAACGGTCATAAATAAGAAAAATGTAATTATGTCATATTATTTTACTTACACAGATAAATAGCTAATGAAAAATAATTGTGGAGATTGTGTTTTGGATAAAAACATAATTTTAAACCTTAAGACTATAAATTATAAATGCAATTCAAGGAGATATTTATAAATATGAGGTAGTAAAAAAAACACAAAGACCTATAAACTAATGCTATTACTATTTACTCGCTTGCCTTTGTCAATATTAACTTCATATTATTCTGGTATTATTATTATTATTATTATTACCTGTATTATATAGTAATAGATAAAAGTGCATCGCAACGATAATATTTATCAAATTATCATGTCAAATAAAATATACTATGCTATATTGGCATTTTAAAAAGTAACACTGTTTTATAACAGGATTTATCATAGGTATCAAATAAATTTCAATTTGAAACTGTTCTTCCTTCAGATATATAATATATAAACTGTATTAATATATACAGCTCGTCATTCACAAGAAAACAGAGTATTTCAGGGAGACGTTTTAATTATTTAAAACATAAGTATGCAATATAAAAATGTAGTATACGTATGTTTAGAAACAAAATTTGACCCAAATTATTATTAGATTATTTTATTCCAAATAGATATTAAGTATTTTGTTAAGATTTTTGCACACAAGTGGTTAATTTTATTCTAAAACATCATATATGAGCTTAATGAAATATATATTTTTTTCACATGGGAGTTTTTATTGCAATTACTACTGTAACGTGGTCGAGGCAGACCAGTTAAATATAGGATATTCAGGGAAGAAGTTAGTTTCTTTTGAATATATATTAACCCTATCTCAAGAGCATGAGTATTATTTAGGAATTTAATATTACAAATAAATACAGATTGATCCAAATGATTATTATTACATAAAACTTTATTAATACTTACGAACCAGATTACCAAAATGTGGGTCTGTCTCGGAGTTCAGGTGTGCGTGATAGTATCGCGGAGAACTAACGTTCTCTTACATATTGATATTTGATCGTAACCTTACATTAGTAAATGTAGAGCAAAACAGGAAGAACTTAATATCTAGTCAGCGTATTGTACATGTCATGTGTATAAGTATAAGGTAATGATGTAACAATCGTTACATTACCATTAAAAATTTACGCATAAGGGGTATATCAAACAATAATTTATATACGGCTCACTAGGAGTTTGAGTTGTTTATTGTTTAATGAATAAAAATGTTTGTGGTATAACAAAAAATTGGAAATATTAATCATAAGATGGCGTATTTTTTATGAATCTAAGGATACCAAAATTTCAATTTGCTAATTTTTTACATAAAAAATTTATTTCCGCGAATGACGATATCTTAATGGTATTCTAATATTTTCGTGATATTATTTTTGCACGTTAAGTACAAAGTTCCCAACTGTTTTTAGTAGAAATGAGAATTGATCTTATTTTATTTTGAATAAAAATAGACTGTGAGTGAAATCAATTTTATTTTTTGGTGGAAACCGGAATCACAGCGTTGTTGTTTTATGTATATTAATATAAGGTACCTATCTTCAATATTTTTATTTCTATTAACGTAATGGCTGATTACCTCAAATTACCAAGTATCATTGATAAATTAGCCATCTATCTATTGTTAATTTCCAATGTGACTGTTCTGTATTTTACATGCAGTAAACCAGCGCTACAGTTTTAAACATTCGTCAGAAAAAAACGCAACTGGGCGCAAGCATTAATCACGTGGCAAGTTTAATTAAAAACGATTTATTTTTTAATAAAACGACCGGGGCACATCTCTTGTACATACAAGCGGACAGACAGACAGACAGTCAGTCAGTCAGTTGCCAGACGGAATTACATAATAATACAATATACAGAGTAGGTCACTCTGGCGATTTAAACACAAATATAATAATGACAATTATAATAATAATAACAATAACATAGTAACACATACACACTTATATATAAATATATAATTTTATTAATCGGTAGACGTCAGAGATTAAATTAAATTCCATCGGCGACGGGGACTATTATTATTGTACAGACAAATAACCGTCTGTGCGCATTTACTCACAGCTTTTCGAGGGGTTTTCGTTAGCATTCATTTTTTTATTATTATTATTATTTTTTACGATGACGGATAACTCGTTGTCCGTTTGACGCTAGATCCTCTGCCATATCGTCATTCCGCCTCCCCCGCGTGCAAACGACTAGTGACCGCCATAGTATATAATATATTGTACGGTATGATATCGAACGAATAAAAGTCCGTTTCGCCGTAGTATAGTTGAATGGTTAAAATCCGTGACATAGAATAATATTTACGACCGCTTTTTTTAAAAAAATGTATTCTTTTCTTTTCCTCTATCCGATCACCACGCGCCGTGATATATTATTATTATAACGCTTTGGGCAAGTTAAAATATTTTCGGGCCGTAAGCTATGTAATAGTGTCCCAACAGTTACAATTCCCTATCGTTTTTGTCGGAGTAAAAAATCGCATCATCGGAGGCGTTGCGACAAGGACACAATACAATTTTATACGAGTTCTGTAGTGTATCGCAGAGTAATAATTTGTTATTATTTCCAAGATCCAGTAATCGGGCACTACTATGCGTACGGTGAGCACTATAATAAACTGTAATAATGTTGTCACGAGTAGTAGACGATACTAGATTTTAGAATATTATTCACTTATACTTCAAGACAGTCTATTACCTCTAAATGTCAACTTATATATGTCCATCATTACTATATAATCGGTGCATTGTCTCGGTATTTCTCAGCCGGGCTTTCAACTCAACAACGTAATGCAGATTATCAGTGGCACTGTAAAGTCAATCCAAACACAATGGCTCACAGTGCTGACAAATAAAATAACATTTAATAAATAACAAATAACAGAATAAATAATTAAAAATAGAAATAGAATAAATAACATTTAACACCCCACATTTGGAAAAAATAAGCTCTTGTCAAGCTCGTATCCTCGTGTTTGAACCACACAAGATCACAACTGTTTCAAATATTATAAGAGAAACTAATAAATAGACTAAAATTCAGAACATTTCTGAATGACAGCAGAGAACCTCATTAATTCACAGTTTTGTAGTAATAAATTGTCTAGCGAAGTGTGGACAAAAGCGCATGTTACAAAGAAAGATCATGTTACTAAACCCTGCCAGAATATGGAAGGCTTGCTATTACCAAGGAAACAATGGATAAAAATTAATCGGATCGGGACAGAACATGGAAGGTGTCAATCTCACTTATTAAAATGGAGCTATAAGGATACTGCAAAATATGTGGCTGCAAAGAAGCAGAATAGACTATGAATCACATTGTAGAAACGTGTCCTAAGAAATTATTTGAACAAGTGGCTAAAATAAACCACCGAGTTACCAAATAGGCCTTTGTGTGGTTAAACTAACTTGACTGGACATGTGAATAATAATTATTAGCATATATATATTTTTTTTTTATGTTGATATTTATAATAAAAACTACTTGTGTAAAATCATTATATGTTGTTTTATTAATACTATGTTTTACTATTCGTTGTAATTTAAGATCTTATAGTGTATTAGTATAATATGTGTTTATTATAAGCGCCATAATAATTAATAGTTGAATAAAAATCATACGACAGCTGTGTTTGTAGAATTATTATTATATATATATATAATTTAAATAATATACAGTATATATATATATATATGATAATTATACACACATGATTATTAACAGTGGTCAGTGTAAAAAATTTAGTATATACTATTTAATAATAACTATTCAGATTTTACACTCGGATGTAAACTACGGCTGTTGTTCTAGTAAATATTAAGCAATAAAAGTGTTTCTTTTAAACATAACAAAAAACAAAAATGTTCTATTTTAAACAGCATATAGAAAAATAATAACACACGCACCTTTTACGAAAAATATAATCTATATATTAATACGAAAACACTTTTTTTTATCACACCAATAACTCACTCCACCTGTATAGCAGGGGAAAATAGATATACAATTAATAAGGTATTGTTAAGTTAAGGTGTACAAAAAAAAAAAAAAATGTATACAAATGTTACCGTTTAGATAAGAAAAAAATGAAAATAGAAATACGTCAGTGGTATGGCACCATCTACCCAGCAAAATAAAATATAAAAATTAATTTCCTAATAAAAGTCTTATAATACGAAATATTAAAGAAAGTAGTAATCAAGCAATTTATATGATAAAGGTAAATAATGGTATATCTCACAAAAATACTTCATACAAATAAAAGAAGAAGAAGCACAAACACTGTACCAAACTCAGTGTGCAATAAGTAATGAAGTAATGCAGTTTTTTAGAATGTGTAGATTTTACGATTAAAATGGTTTTTATGGTCAAATTTCGACAAATGGACAATATTGCCTAGTATTGATAATCTTGTTAAGGATATTTCGATTTTCTATTTTTTAATACAATTTCGATTCAAATAGTCAGTCTGAAGTGATCTTTGACAACATACAATTTTTTTATTATTCAACAAACAGCGTAATTGAGAATAGTGCCCAAAAATTATTTCCAGATATTATGAATAATTGTCACTTATTATTTTTGTTTTTGGTTATGCTTATGACTTATGAGTTAAGGTCATTAAATCGTGTATTATCTAGAATTAAAATAAAATAAAATTATT
Source organism: Pentalonia nigronervosa (assembly GCA_014851325.1). Classification (NCBI taxonomy): domain Eukaryota; kingdom Metazoa; phylum Arthropoda; class Insecta; order Hemiptera; family Aphididae; genus Pentalonia; species Pentalonia nigronervosa. The sequence continues at coordinate 35,605 of JACXSJ010001948.1, read as the reverse complement.
AGTACTTTAACTAAACAGTTAAAATAAGTCAAGCATACTTACATATATTGGTATATTATTCTTATACAAGATTAAAATTAAATCAAAACCCTGATTGGACAACCCTAAGAATATATTTCAAATCAGAAGAAATAAACAAAAAGTTAATTTAATGCCAGCTAATGTATTGTTTAATGTTAAACTAGTAAGAAAAGCATGTAATAATATAATACAATATTATGAGTTAAAATATTCTTATGAACCATTATCTATATCTTGACACATTAATAGCTAAAGACAACAATAGATTGCTGCAAAGGAGATTGGCTATACAACCATTGATTAATTTTATTTTATATACTGTTTGATGTAATTTTCAGAAGTCTAGTTTTAGTTAATAGCAATTAATAATGAATCAACATGAATTTTTAATTGCAATAGATGACATTTTTAACTTTTTTAATTAAAACAAATCCATTTGTTAGAATATACAGACAGCCAAATAGAATAAATGTATTATTATACTGTAGGTATTACATGAGAATATCGATGAATATTTGATTTATTCGGTTCTTTTATTTACACTAAAAACTATTTTGTCAATAAATTATTAAAAAAATGAAAAATAAACTACTATCTACCCTCGTAATAAACAATAAAATAAATAATTGTAGACATAATATTACAAAATCTAAAAACTCTAAAAAACTGTGGTCCGAAAACTAAATTATACAGAAGAAGATATAATCCCACAGACTACGATAGACAGTTAGATTATATAAAATATAAGATATATAAAATATTGATTTTGGACCACTGTTTTTTTTTTTTTTTTAATCATAACAAGCGATGAGATGAACTGTACGTGTTATAAATCTTCTACATTTATTTCTGTATTTTTTTTTGTTGAATGAGAATTATATATGGTGTTGCAAACTCACGAATTTAACAAATATATAACGATACTATCTTGTCTTTATTCACACAATCAAACTACACGCATAAAACATAAGAAAAAATGAAACTGTACTATGTAATTTCTCACATTGATCTATTCAAAAGTATAATTCATGGTAGGGGGGGGGGGATGGGAAAGAAGATCCCAACCTTTAAAAAAATATATAGGCACATAGGTAATGACACCAAACACAAATTTATTTACAAAATGCAATCTGTGTTTCTTTTTTTCACACTTGAAAATTTGTCAACTGCATCATGATAAAGTAATACAGGACTGAAATCCGGACTTGTATTAATAGAAACAATGAAAAACGATGTTAGTCAATAGATAGTACACATGGTGCGTTTAAACTATGTTCCGCGCTGCATAATATCGAAGATGCATTGTAAAATTTCCTCACAAAATGAATTGACCCACTCGTTAATAATAACATTTGTATTATTGGGAAGATAAGAGAATTATGCCAATGTAATAAGATATATTTTCTTATAAAAAATTATTCAGTTTTTTAATAGCGAAACAAAAATTATTACAATAGTCGTACAAGGCTTGAAAACAAAATTATTTATTTCAGTTATTTTTAAGACTTTTGCAAACGATTATAAATTATATTAGTTTTAATAACATTTTTAATGACAATTTCCAATACAGTGTTTATTACATTTAATTAATATTATCTAATAATAAAGAAAACATTTTGACTTTTTGTTCTAATGCAATCTGAATAAATTTGTAGTTATAGCACTGCGGACATGATAAGATAAACAAAACCCACGTATGATAAACTTCTTTCGACTGTTTTAACTTACGTTATAAACATTGATATTTTCGATTCCGGCTTTCAACTTTAAAAAGTTTTCAAGTTTCCCAACCCACAATAAGTGTATTGTAATGATTACGTGAGTATTGGACTGCGATATGTAATGACTTGCCATTCACTGATAACCGAAAAGTGAAAGTGCCATGTCTTGAAAATTACAAATTCAGTTTTTCAATGCTTTATTTATAAAATAGTTTCATGTACTAGCATCGGTGCCTGTTTATGACTGTTGTTCGTAATCCTCCTCAAAATAAACCATTGATTTTTTCTACGTTGTACACGGTGTTTCGCCTTATCTTTCGTTAAGTTTTTAAAGTATAGATGGAAATATTGCATGTTACGAAGAACTTTCTTAATTCATAGCTGTCAGTGACGCATATCCATCAACTATCAGTGTTCATATAATATTATACAGATTATCATCTAATTTATTGTTTATTCCATAAACGTTTAAAAAATGTATTTCGACATGACTCTGAACTCTGCAGATATCTGATCTTCCTTTTAGCGATTTAATTCCAGTTCGACAAACACGTAATTTCTTGACATAAATCATAGATGCCTATACTATTATGCTCGAAATAAAATAATAATAATAAAAACGCTCAACCAAAACAATTTTACATCTCACTTTCAACCCTTCAAAACCATCGTATAAATGCTTTTTCGTATCAATATGATATCAACAGATATTATCTAATAATAAATCACATTTCCTTTGAATCGATCGATAATCGTCGTCACACTTCGTTATACCTATATAAACATCCAGTTGTTTATATTTAAATAATGCGTAAATTTTTTTTTGCAGGGCAAAGGTTTTCATTGTTTTGCTCACAAACGTTTGCATTTTTGAAATCATTCAATTATTTAGTCGTTTACAAATCCAGAAAATAATTTGTTTTCATTATGCTTTGAAGTCGAAAAAATCGAAAAATTCGAATATTATCCTGCATTACATCCCACATGTCTATTTAAATTTAAGTAACACTTGACAATTTATATATTATTAAGCCGTATCAACACGTGATATATTTTTTATAATATAGAAATTTACAATTGTTATACATAATGCAACTTTTATTTTTATTAAAAATAGGAAAAAAATGTTTAGTCTGTATTTTTGTATAACACGTGTTGTAAGAAAAAAATAAAAATACGATGAAGTAATAAAAGAAAAAATCCAATGTCGCTACTTTGAAGATTTAACGAACTGAAAACTTATTTATTAATGCAATTTACGAAAAAAAATTTAACGATTTATGAGCGCCAGATTTTAACTATTTAACATGGTTATTGTTAGTAACTTATATAATTTACTAAACCATCTATTTTATTAAACTAATTATTATTATGATAATTATTGTTTTAATATTATTATAAGTCTATGTATAATCGAGGTTATTCAACGAGTGTTAAAAAAGGTGGTCCGCAAAATATGTTTAAGCTTAAACAAAGTACCTAAATTTGTTTTAAATAAATATTATGTAAGATTAAAATTTGTTTATTAATTTTTTTTTTAATTGTTAAGCTTTTTTAAAAAAATAATTTAAATTTAATACAATAATAATAATAATAAAATTAAATGTTGTTTAATTATATTTATTGTAATTTAAAAATAGGATTGGTAATATTCGCACTATAAATAGCGAAATATACTTATAATTTGTAATGATGGCCCAAGGAAATAATATATTTTTCTTTTAAATGTTATTGATTTAGATGGTTATGATACCAGACATATATTTCGGATTATATTATTTTTTATTTATTAATAAATATAAAGATTTTTTTTTAAATTATAAAGTTTTAAGAGTTCTGAGTAAAAAAAATTGTATATAATAATATGTTATTGATTTTGGTTTATTTTATATCTTTTAGTATTGCTTAAATCTTTATAATGAAATGTAATGTGTATTATTTTAGTCTGATGCTGCAAACTTAGATGTTATGTTTACTTAATAATTCTATTACTCGTACATACAAAAGCCAGGTCCCAATATTAGTTGTATTTGTTATGCTTATTTTTAATTTTATTATAATTATTATTTCTTTTAATTAAAAACGAAATATACGTTTTTGCACGTATAAAATATAGTTGATATTTATTGTATAAATTATTTTGTGCGAATCTTAGTTAATTTATATATATTTTAATTAAAGTTTTGAGTTCATTCCGTTAAAATACTAGTAGGTAATCTATTATAATATACAAAGATCGTACATTAGATATAAGCTTAAATGATACGATATTAAAGTCCTTCTTATACAGAAACTCATATTTTTTTCAGCTAAAAAACAATAAAAAATCAAGTCTACGATGACTTTTGACAACAATAGATTTATTAATAATCTCATTAAGTTTCTCAATGTTCTCTATATTATATTCAGTCGAGCTTTTCTTTTCACAAAGCTTCTTTGGTCGTTGTAAGGTTTTTCATTTGGTTCTCGTCTATTGGCGTATTATTTATTACGTCCATTGTTTTTATAATTAAATATTAAACCATTGTTATTTAATCAACAAAACAAAATTGTATCAACTAAAATCCATAAACAATGTTTAAAAATTAAAAAAAAAAATATTATTATTTATACTTTTAGAGTTATAGTTTATAGGTATTTTAGATATAATGTTACAACTCAAGTATCCACCTACCGACAAAAACTTTTCCTAAAACATTTTTTTTTAAAGTATCTTTATAAATTTGAAAATAAAATATTTAGAATTTTCAACTTTTTATGAATTTGTTTTGACCAGAACTTTGATTAAACAATTGAATTTTTATTATATCCTGTGTATTGCATAGGATAGTATTTAAAAAGACGAATCTATACAACAGAAACACGTGTTGAATATTGTTCATAAATCAAGAACTAATAATTTAAATTTAAAAATTCAATTTTTACATTTGAAACAATTTTTGTTTAAACAACCATATATTATACAACCCTAAACAACTTCCTGATAGAATTCGTTTTTCCTATTTATTATTTTACACAGTAAACAAGTCATATGATATTATCATGTTCGTATAACTTACATTTTGACATCATTATCAAGGTTGTTGCCGTTCGATCAACAACAAATATGTGTTGTTACTAGGAAGGTAGAAAAAATTATTGTGGACTGTATAATGTAGTTAAAAGTTTAATGATATATTTAAACAAAAAATATAAAGTCAGCTGTAAATGTGACATGAAAAAAAATTTCAGTATATTTGTTTAATATTTTGGCGTAGAATTTCACAACTATGGTACATCGGAATAATAATTTACTGTATTTCGGAATTCTAATATATATATGACGTATTCGCGGCCCGTACCCCGTTCATAGACTGGAGCTCTTAAAATTCTATATGAACACCCAAAAATCATAATATTTTTGTTTTTGGTATGTGTGGATTTCTAAAGTAGAAATCACAATGTGAAATATACATTAGATATGTATCGGATTTTAAAATAGTAAATAATAAATATTTTATTTCTATTACGGTAAACCATTTTTAATTTAAAATCGTAATTTGTAATCCAATTGTAACTGCATTTACTATTGTACAACTTATTGGTAAAATTTTCAAAATTAAGAACTATGAACTATGGACATCAAATTATCTGATTGCCATCAATTAATTACCATTTTACAAGCAGATAACAACACTGCCATTTATATAAGGAATTATTTATTTGTTCGACCCACATAATGGAGAACAATGAAAACATCCAAACAATGTTAGGAATTCCTTTGGGCTCCCCGAATTACTCAAAGTATCCGAGGATCATTTTCCGGAATGCTAGTATTAAATATCATCGGGCGGTTATCCCTAGTGGCGTAACGGGAACTACAGATTTTAATTTGCATCCAGACTTTTTTTTTTTATTTTTTGACATAATAATATGTATGCATAAGTATATAATAATAATGGTTGAATAACCCGGCTTCTACCGTCTGTAATTTTTTGTAATTATTTTTTTATCAGTTTATAGTAGTATAGGTAGCAACAAGGATTGGCAATAAATTAGTATTTTAATATTTCGAAGACAAATTGTAAAATAAAATTCTAATCGGAGAAATGTTAAAATAAAATATGCCTACAAAATTATAACTAACTATAAATTTTTAATTGAAAAAAATGTTTTACATATTATTATAATTCTTATTATTATTATTACTAAAATTGTTATTATTATTTATTAGATCGCCTTGTTTTATTAAAAAAAAAGCAGTTTCTGGGAACTCTTTTAAAACTAATTAAGTTCTAAAACGTCGTTATAACATTATTATATATATATTATGGCGTTTTAAAAACTCACCAATATTTAATGCACTGACAAAGGTGTATTTAAAAATATAACTTTCTATCAATTTTTTCTATTTATACTCCTTTTAACCTTTTAACCTCTGTAGGGGTTGAATTTTAAAAAATCCTTTCTTAGGGGTTTTTGTATCATAAAATGAAATTACTGACTAAATTTCATATTTATAACTCCATTGGTTCCGGCTAGATGATTTTTTTTTTCATTTTTACCTTATTTAACCCTTTTAAGTTTGTAGTGGTTAAATGTTAAATAATCTTTTCTTAGTGGGTGTCTACATGACACGACAAAACTACTGTCCAAATTTCATACTCATAGCTTCAGCGGTTCCGACTTGGCGATGATGAATAAATCAGGACGTGTTATTTTATATACAAAAAAGATAATATGAGATATCTATAATAATAATAAAAATATATATTAATAAGGATAATAGCAATAATCAATAATAAATTATTATCTTAATACAAAGACATATTATTCGTGTTTTTTGGACGAAAAATCACATGAGAATCAACTTTTTATTAAACTAGCGACTTTAATAACTTTTATCTGAATTAATAAGATTTTTTTTTTTAATTTCAAACGTCACTGCGGACGGATAAAAACCACATAAAATTTAAGTAAGTTTTCACTTAGATTATATTATAATCGTATTATACGTCTATAACAGCATTAATAATATTATGCTTCATGTTTTATAGTGCCTATGTACGTGTGGTATTTCATTTAAGTTATTTTATTAATAATTGATAAATTCATTTTTACAATGTATATTAATATAACATACTTGTATAAATATATAATCAACTTAAATTGTATTGTTTTTGTTTTTACTTATACAATATTTGTTGATAGAAATCGTTATAATTATTGTATAAATATATAAAAATATATATTATAATATGTGTTATAAACACGTCAATCATACCGATCGCACTTGATCATGATATAAATTGGGAAGAAAATCACTTAGTGAATCAGCACCTTTATAATTGCACTAATAATAATTTTCATAAAATAGACAGATGTGTACAATTTAAATCATTTGGACAAGTGGGTAACGATATGCTATACAATAGGTTTCGAGTGGGTTATTGATATGGATGTGTTAAATTTAAATTCATTAATATAAAATCAATGTACATGAAAAACGATTCTAAGCGAAGACGATCTGTCAGTCCAATTGCTAATTATAATTTATGATATTACTGCTATTAAAATAATTTATTTCCGAAAACATTACATTTCAAAATGAAATTGTACATAAAATACTAAAATGTATAATAATATACTTTAAAAGTGGCTAGTACCCACGAACTATATTTTTAAATTATAAATTACAAAGACATAACTATAACATCGTTATTTTTCATTTAAATGTCTTATTTCGTACGAACTTAAAATGTTTTTAAAAAAAACATAGTTAATATGTTTTTTAGATTTTTTATTTCTTATGAGAAACTTTTATTAAATTTTCAATGCTTAGTCATAAAAGTTAAAAAGTTCTTATATTTTTAATTACAAAATAGTTTGCAAATTTTCGATACTTTGATTTTGTCAATATTTGACCTACTCTTTAAATAACTTGTTAGAAACTTTGGATTACATTTTTAATTTTTTTGACCGAAAGAAAACATTTTTATCGACAGTAAAAAAAAAAAAAAAAATTAAAAAATCCAAAATTTTATTTTTATAAATAGCTTAAAAATAGTTAACATTTATTCAAAACTGTATAATGTAACTAAAATGCTAAAATAAACATTCGATAAAATTTTGTGTATCTGCGGTTATTTTTTTTATTTTTTGTGTTACATCAAAAAACAAAATCGATTTTGTCAAAAATAGGTTTTGCTTGAAGACTATTGGATATGTTATACTTTTAAACCTCTAAATAATCAACTAGACTCATTTTTTTACCAGAAAAGATACTGTTGACGAAAATAATCGAAGCATTTTTAGTGCCTCTCCCCCTTGCAAAAATAAAAATACATACATCGTTGAAAATCAATACATTCATCACTTTACTCAGAATCTAAAATAATTTTGGATTTTTGGCACACGGCGAGTATATATTACTATTATTGCGGCTGATATATCTATGAATGAAATAAAGACGTGTCTATACTTAAAAATGCATCTTTAATCAGTATAAATGAATAAAACTAAATACTTGTAGTTTTGAGAAGAGATGAACACATATTGAATTTATTGTTTTTGTTTTTAAGTATAGCATCCGACAATGGACAAACTAACAAACGAGAAAGCCGTTTTTGAAAAAATGTCCAATTAAAAGTTTTTTTAGTCCCTCAAAGTCCTTGCATGAAGGTAAGCGACATAACACATACAACTAACCTTTCTATAATATTTTGTTAAATTGTAATTATCTTTTGATGCAAATACGATGCAGAGACACGTAAGACGATGATTTTTATAGATCGTATATAATATTCCAATTTGTTGGCATGGATCGTGTTACTACCTGCGTTTTGGAAGGTATTATAATACTGTCAAACAATAGGTATGTATACAGACGTCTTTTCGTTGTCACCTAATCACTAGATTCTAGAGGAATCTAAATAATATGATATCGTTATTCGGTATCAAACAATATTGTTCAGAGGTCAGGCAGGTACCACTGAAATTATTATTATTATTATTATTATTATTATTAACAAGGGTTAACTCGGCTGATAATCTCGTCTTTGTGTTATTGTTACGCATTATGCGCGACGGACAGGTAAAGTACCGGTGGCTGTGAATACACGGAGTTTAAATTTATTGAAACGCTGCCACAAAGGATCATCGCGCCGGTAAACCGACGAGAAACATAAATATATATATATTATATACAGTGTATAGTATTCACATATTATAACACGAACACAAATTGTGTCAAAATAGTACATATAATAATAGAGATGCTGTACGCATATAATATAATAATAGTATTATTAAACGACGAATTAATAGACCAAACTATTGTTACGAACCTCTGGTTATAATATAAACATAATAACTAATAACCAAAATAAGCATTTTAACGCGATGCTCGTTGACGCAAAACGATATACCGAATGAGTGTCGCCGGCAGTCGTATTTTATTCTACATACCCAACTCATGTGACATGTGAATTCGTATAATCAATAAAAGTATTTAGTCAAGTGATCAAAAGTCTATTTAATTAATACCTAACACAATCCTTTGAGATTCATATTAAAATAATATAACTGTTTCCATAACGAAGACGAATCAGCAAACCTCAAATGGACGTAATCGAAAGGGAACACAACAACTGGTGTCAACGATTTTCGTTGTAGAAACAAACTATATTCAAAGTAAAAATTCACTAAAACACATCAAACGGGGTAATATTTTCAGTATACAAATTGTTTAATATATTATTCTGTATATTACTTTATCCAAGTATGCACAACCGCGTACCATACAAACGATCAGTACATTAATATTGGTGCTCGTCAGTAAAATCATCGGGCGTGGCATAAAATAGTGTTGCCATTAAAAAAACGTTTGAGAGAATTTTTTTTTTTTTTTGTTAACGTCAATTAATCCGTAAGAGGAGGCGCTATTACAACATTTTAGTGAGGACACAGTTGGTGGAGCGCACACACGGAGCATACGTGCGAAAGAGACACTACGTTAAAATAGTCACGGAGGCGCTTTACTGGAATTCTAGTGAGGACGCATAGTGGTGTATCGCACTTACGAATTTCGCAGTCAACGTTTTAAAAAGGTGCTACATCTTTGTAAACCACAATACTTGCACTATAGTGCGGTCAACAAAAAGTAGGCCGCGATCGTTCCGCGCCTATCAGCCGTTTTACGGCTGCGTCTCCAAACGTTTTCCCGCCTAAAATAACTTTAAACCATATAATGTCTACTACCTATATTTTATTACAAATATAATTTTTTTTTATTATATTATAATAAGAATAATCAGAAATAATAATAAAAATATAAATTTACAAATAGTTACAAAGTCGTCGTCGTAATAACAATTAAAAAAGTAATTAGTTACCGTCGTTTTCGTCTTCATCAGTCGAACTTTCATCAGGATTTATGGTAAGTATGATGGGCTCTAAAATTTCATCCCTTAAACCTACCTTTACCAAATCTGCATCTTGGAATTTGTTGCAATGTTCGTCACATTTTGTCCAAATCTCTTTGGTGATCGCATCTAAGGTATTGTTTACCAATATTTCAACATCTGCCATTTTGAAGGTGCTATTGTTTTTAGTAACTTAACTCTTGACTTGCACCTATATTAGCTCAATCGGGTTGTACTGACAGTGGTAAGGTAGAAGTCACATAGTATTTCTATGAGTGAATAATGAATAGATTTTTTTTCGAGCCATTTTTGAATATCTGCCATAGGCGGATATCGGTGGGGACTAGGGGGCTTAAGCCCCCCAAAACGTAATCACACCACACCAGACGTCAAAATAAAAAAAATGTGCATTTCAATATTTGATATTTATAATTTTTATTTTATTTTTTTGGGATACGAGTATGGTCTGGAATATTCACGGCTTATCGTTGTTGGGAAAATTATATTTTGTAGCTATATATTGATAATCGCGAACATTCTAGAACTTGTTTGCGATACCTGTAAAGTAATAAATACGCAAGCTGCAGACCGCCACAGCATTAATGTCGATTACGTTTTTGAAGTGTGTACGGTGATCGTCTTTATTTTTTTTTTTTGTTTTTAATATTTACGCGTGGTTTTTCGTAAGTGACAAGTGCTAAACAAATAAACAATATCATTTTATATTATTTATGTGTATTGTGTATTTATGCAAATTAATCAATTAATTTTAAATTATTAATTGTAATTAATTCAATAATGGCTAAAAGAATGTTTGATGTCTTTAATATTAAAAAACAAAAATAAGTTGTTACTAATTCCTCATCAACGACAACACTAGAATCTGAAAATGAAGAATTAAATATTGATTTAGACATTGATATAACTGCACAAAAAAGTGTTGAAAATATTGTAGATAAAAATGTAATTTCCGACTTGGGAACTTTAATAACAGGCCCTGTGCGAACAATTTTAACAGTAAGTACAAATTCCTTAAACGCAGTTTAAAGTTATTATATTATATTTAAATTATAATATATACATAAATTGCTTTCAATCATAAGCATTACATAACATATGAATAACTTGAATATAGTATGTCAAAAGATTCTATTTTTTGCTTTGCTTGTAGAAATTTTAGTACTGAATAGTGGCAATTTTGAAGATAGCTTTCTAGTTGGTTTTAGAAATTGAAAAAAAGCAAGTGCTTTGTATTTATGCTTAATTTAAAAATTTTTAATTGTATTTATTAATATAAGTATATTATAATTTATAGTTGAGTGTTTGTAGTAGAACTAAAGATAAAAATAAAAGTAAACTTAATAAATTGGATGCATATGCTAAAAGCCATTTACATCTAACATGTATGGTTAAATGGTCAGTGAAATATCATAAAACAAAAGAAACTGGTAGTGTTTATTCTCAAATATCTTCTCAGCATTCATTGATGGTTGAAATTAATAGAATATATATGAAAATGTTAGTTGATATTGTTTTATTTGTAAGTTGTCAAGCAATTGGTTTTAGGGGACACGACGAGACAAAAGGTTCTTTAAACCAAGATATTAAGCTAATAACTAAAAAGTAATAACTAAAGCTTAGATTTAAACAAAATATCAAATTATGATAATTATTTGTAAAAAAATTAATATATTTTTAGGAAACATTAAAGAATTATATAAATTGTTAGCAAAAAGTAATGAGAAATTTGGAAAAAAAATTTAATCTTAAAATTAATTACCCAAGTATATAATTCAAGATAAACTTATAAATATATGTACAGATGTTGTGAAAGATATTGAAAATATTGAGATGTTTGGAATTATGTGTGATGAAGCAAGGTAAAATATAAATTATGTTTTATACACGGACTTCTTGTTTTATTTTTATTAAATTAATTTATAGGCGTTACAAACAAGAACAAATGGCATTAGGTGTAAGGTTTGTTAAAAATCTAGATGTTGTTAAAAGATTTCTTGATTTTATAGATTGTTCTAAGAATCAAGATGCTGAAAGTTTATATCAATACATATTATGGTATCTGAAAAAGTGTAAACTTAGTTCTAAATCACAAATAGTTGCACAGTTATATGACGGTGCAAATGTTATGTCTAGGAAATTTAACGGACTACAAAATAAAATAAAAAGTCAATATCCTTATGCTATTTATACCCACTATATGGCTCATAAAATGAACCTTATTGTAATTGATATGTGTAAATAAGTAAAGGTAATGAATATTTGTATACATCTTAGGTCTTCGTGATTTTATTTATTAACCATATTAGTATTAGGAAACAAGGCATGTGTTCAACACTTTAGAATCCTTGTACTTAAATTTTTCTCATCTGTCAAAAAAACAAAAATTAATTGATATTCAAATTAAACTAGGAATAAAACATACGTCAATAATTAGACTCAGTAAAACTAGATGGAATTGTCGTTATCAAAATAAAGAGTCTGTTAAAGCAAATTATAAAACAATTATTCAAGCTTTAAAAGAAGAAATTTAAAATGAAGATGATAGAGGAGTAAATGAAGCAATTGGTATAATATAAAAAGTAATAATTAATGATTCAAAGTATTTAAAATCCAATATCTTTGTTTTTGGTATATTAACAAATTTAAAAAGTGGATGATTTAGAGTTTATTTATCTTACATAAGGTATTAATTAATATTAATATTGTTGCTAACAAATTTCAAGAAAAAAATGCAATTTTAGGGGAATCTAAAACTATTATTCAAGGTGTGATGTTGACTTTTAAAAATTTTAGAACAACAGAGTATTTTTCTAAGCTTTGGTGTGAAATAGAAATGTTTGCTAAAGATAATAAAATATCAATACAAACGCTACCTAAAGGTAAGGCTTAATAAACATATTCTATTTATTTATAATTCTTAATTTCAAGTAAATATTTACTTAACTAGAATGCAAAAGAAAAAGCCTTCAAATGGCTACAGCTGTTGATCAATTTTTTTCAACTAAACTTTGAGGAAAGTCTTTTCTTTGTAGATTATTATAGAGTAATTTAGTAAATTAATTTATACTTAATACTTATGCTCTAGTATTTTAGTTTTATTAAAAGTAAACCTGTATTTTGTATATTTTTCAGGATTTGATGAATGTATCTAAAGGCGTATTGTAGTCAGAAATAGAAGTGGCAAAGAATTGTATATTGCAGTCTACTGATGAAAAGTATATAACTTTAAATGATGTGAAAAAGGTTTAACAAAACAGACTTTTGCTAATTTATATAAACTATTTCAAGTTGCTTTAACAATACCTATAAGTCCCTTCACTTGTGAAAGGAGTTTTTCGGCCATGCGTAGAATAAAAACTTGGCTTCGAACATCTATGCTGCAGGAAGGTTCAACAACACCTCAATATTATAAAAAAAAATAATCTAGAAATATCTAAATCTATTGATACCGAAACGATTATTAGTATATTTACACAAAACAATACATATATACAATCAAAATAAAAAAAAATTTAGTAGCTATTCAATATTTTATATGTTTATGTTCCTATTACCTATATATACTTGGTAAGAGTAGCCACTAAAGTTAGTAGGTGAAAGAGACTAAAAATTCTGTTTCCGTTAATGGCTAATGAATAAGATAAAAATGTTAAGCCCCCTCCCCCCACGGATGTGACCAAATATCCGACTATTATATCTGCCTTTCGCGTATTTGCCTCAGGAAAACCTTCGACTAGCATAGAATAGTAGGAAGCATTATCCATTACTAAAATACACGATTCTTCTAAATTAGCCAACATTTCAATAAACCATTTTTCAAAAATGTCCGAATTCGTTTGCAAATGGTAGTCTTCTGAACTATCCGATTTACATTGAAAGACCAATTTCAAATTTTTCACAAATCCAAATGAAGGTGAACCAGCGTGGCACACAATAAGTTGACCACTTTTTACAATTGGTACTTTAAGACCTTCGGTGTTTTCTGGATTTGCCATATGTGACCTTGTATATAGTTCTGGTTTATCCATATTTTGTTCAGGTAAACTACTGGCCTTATGTCATTATTACGTCTCAATTGGTATATTTTTCTTAAAAATTTAACCCAAAAAGTAACAATATCATTTCTCTCTATCACAAATCTCATCATTACACTTTCTGTACTTGAAGCTTAAATTGTGCAAAATAGTTTTAACGGATGTTTTTGAGCCAGGATAATTAATTTTTTCACGCATTGCCACTAATATTTTTGCAATCGTTGGAAATTCACCATCATCATAAAAACTATGTATAGTTCTTCTGACAATTTCGTTGTCAAAATCGTCAAGATTTGTCATAACTTTTACTCGTTTATATTTTTTTCTGGGAGACATGACATCAATTTTACTAGAGGGTCCGACTTCAAGTTTCTTTTTTTCTTCAGAACAAACTTTTTTTTACACAATCAAGATTACGCCATATACTTTAGCAGTCACTTCACGGGTTTGTCGAAAAAAATCTAAAAATGCTGGCTTACTTTTTTCAATAGCTATCGTTTTGAAATAATTATATACGTAGAAAATTGCATTCTTCGTTTGAGAATGGATATCTTGTTTGTATGCTATTTTAAATGTATATATTGTTAAAAATATTAAACGATAAAAAAACTGTTATAGAAGTTATAACTATTAACTAAACAAAAAAAAATACAAACTTTAAAACGCACGTTAATTATAAAACCAAAGATATGCAAACACGGGAAAAAGCTGATATAATAATATAACGCAAACAACGGTACAACTTTTATGACGATTTATACATAATCACATAAAATGATTGTCAATAATACTGAAATCGTATCACGGATATTGTTATGTATACAACAACAGAACTACGTGCCAACATAAACAAAATTACAAAAATGTACCCTAAAATGCGATGAAACAACCTCTGAAAACCATCTGTGATGTAATTAAATAATAATAATAATAATTATACTCTCAAACGAAGAACCCATAAATTTACCAAAAACGACCAACAGACATGTGACGATCGCGGCCTACTTTTTGTTGACCACACTATAACGCGTATCGTTGTCATACATATAACGTATACATTGAAAACGTCGATATATATATAAACACACGAGAGTATAATATATATAAATATACTGTGCAATATAATTATCAAAAAGTAATATACTCGTATATTATATTACATTAGAATAATCAGCTTAAAGAAACTCATTGCTTTAAAAGTACATAGTCCCGCGCCAGTTGTTTCGGGGCGTAGAACGTCAGAAAAAGTAAAATTAAGATGTGGGAATTCTTTTTACTCAAAGAACCATTAAAGGATCCTCGTTATACCACAGAACAAACCCATAATCAACTGCGACCATCAGCCACTATCAAGATGTGCCTCAATCATGCGATGTTTTCAACATTGTTATTGTGAATAAGTAATTTTAATACCGATCCTATACTATATTTTTTTTCTCAATATCCAACTTCACGTTTTAATTATTAAAAATAAGTTATTAGAATAAGTTAATGTATATCAAAGCAATCAAGTAGTAGTAGCAGCTATCCTAGTAGTCCCGAGTCACGAGAAAGAGACCCTGATTATGTTATTAGGATCCCCGTTAATCTCGACAACGATAACCATACCAGACCCAACACAAGGTTTAGAATTGTGAGTACACCACATACTATTAATAAAAATAGCAGACGTTAGAAAAGTTTCACTTGTTTATTATTTAGAGACATTAACGATCGCATTCCTATTTTAGAACCATCAAAAATGGTTGATACTAAAAATAAATTAACACTTGAAACAACGATACAACTAGTTTCGCGTTTTAATAGGGAAGATTCACGAAAAGTATACCCATTCATACGGGCATTTGATTTTGTTATGAATAGTGTAGATGAAGTAGTTCCCTAATTTGGGAATAGTAGTTTTCCCTTTATTCATCGAGGCAAAAGAGAAGTGAAAATTCACAAAAGTTAATTAAAAATCTTTTCAGAATAAAAAAAAAAAAATAAATAAAATTTAAATATAAAAATAATAATCTTAATAAAATAAATATGATATTGTTCTGACTTAGAAGTACTACACAAATAATTACACAATTTACAAACACACCTATCCACCTATCACTCAATCATCAGGAATATATTTCCAAACAATAAATATTCTTCAGCTGTTTAAACCGCATTGGAAGTTACTCATATATGTAAATATCACCAACTACAATGTAAAGCAGTCACAAATCTAAGAGATCAATAATAAAATAAAATAATCCTGTGAGCTAGGAAATAATCTTAATATAGAATACACACAACATGTTTGTCTGCAGTATACTAATCAAGTGGCTAGTTTCCTAAACGAAATCAATAATAACAAAAATCACGCCATAAAAATTGTTAAGCTACTAAAAACAAATACTCTACGTTCTAAAAGAGATCTAATTAATATGATAGGACGTATAGCTAACGCGTTATTTGATGTATGTGACGACACTGACGCAAACTATTTTCGTGATAAAATCAGGGAACTCGAACACTCTAAATCTCGATTTTTCCAAATAACTGATACACAAACACAAATTATGAAATTGACGTTAACAAATTTAAATTCCTCATTGATCGAAATAGAGAACAAACAAGGATCTCTGGTCAATAGTTACAATTATTCATTAGATATAGCAAACGTGATGGAGATGGAAGTATGTATCCTAAAATTCCAAAACGCACTGACAGAATGTATAACACTATTAAATTTAATTCTAACTCCGTATGCTTCAGAGACTGAAAATGTGGCTAATATCGTCAATTCAGCACTCTTGGATGATATTCATCCTAGTCTATTAGACGTAATTCAATCGACAATTGAAAGAAATAAAAATACAATTACCAATAGGGTTAGGCTTACCAATTAAAATTGACTTATCAGAGAAAGGGATATCGGAATTACTACAGATAGTTGAAATTATCGTAGCACGTAGAAGAGATCCTGATTTTTATCATAGAAATACCATTGATTGACAACTACGATCTTATATTATATAAATCTATTTCTTTACTTGTAAAAGTACTAAGTAATTTTATATGCTATTATAAAACCAAATTCTGATTATATAGTAGTACTGCAGTAGATAAAGCCCTTTTATATTATATTTAATTAAATAGTTATCAACTTTTATATTGTAAACAACCACAAAAACCATTATTTCCTATCAAAATTATTTGCTAAAAGTCTATATAGCACGTAAGGGATTTCTAAAACACTTCCTAATGTATGCACTATTAAATATATTAAGTTTAACCACAATGCACGGAATAAGTTAGAAAATAAGAACTTGTGGTTATATGTAACGAACAAAGAAAATATTAGAATTACATGTAAAAATCTAACCTCGCAATTAATAATATGTGTAAACGGCACCGGAATATTTAGTTTAGAAAATCATTATGAGGCTTACACAACAGACAACGAAATTAAATTAGTACCTACAAGAAAAATAAGCACAAATATACATGTATAAAAATTACACTCCAAAGCTTAACTTGTCTTTAAAATTCGGTGTATTAAAATATTTATCTAATAAAGATATAGATATTTTCTTGTTTCTAAAAGGATATTTGAAAATTAAAGATAATCTAAATACATTTACAGAAAACTCCAAATCACTAGACGAATTACATAATAATTAAAAAAAAAAATTTTGTCGAAATAAACTATAGTTCAAATCATTATCTACTAATTGGTGTAATATTATTGGTCAGCAATATAGGTTTATTATTATTATTTTTAATCTATCGTAAAATTAAAAAATATTGTAACAAAACTAATCAAAACGATAAAGAAATTGTATCTAAAATATATGAGGACATAGCACTTGTAAATTCTCTTAAAAGTCCATTACCCAGAATAATTTAAACGGGCATTGAACTTTCCTTTTACCCTGGGGGTGTTATGAACTGATTATAATATAAGCATAATAAGCAAAATAAGCATTTTAATGCGATGCTCGTTGACGCAATAATAATACACCAAATGAGCGTCGCAGGCAGTCGTATTTTATTTTACATACCACACTCATGTGAATTCATATAATCAATAAAAGTATTTAGTCAAATGATCAAAAGTCTATTTAATTTATATCTAATACAATCCTCTGAGATTCTTATTAAAATAATAAAACTGTTTCCATAACGAAGACGAATCAACAAACTCTCAAACGGACCTAACCAAGAGTAAACACAACACTATAATATTATATTATATTGAAGAAGATTTTTTATTTCATATTATTATTATAATAATTTTAATGTTTTGAATTTTCTTTTCCAACAAAACGTAACTGTATGAATATTTTAAAAATATAGGCACTTATTTTTTTTTTGGTTTATTTTTCATTCATAACAAAATTATAATGGTTTGAAGTTTTAGACCGCCAAAAGACATTTATTATTTTTCGAGACCACAAATCCCCATAAACCGCTCGGGAAATGTATACGTTAGTATTGTGAATAAATGAGAAAATTCGAACGATTCGCGGATTTAAAATATACCATTTCGTTTATTTATTTATTTTATTTTTATTCCATTATTATTAATAGATAATACTATTATTATTATTATAAAATACGAAGTTGAAGTTTTCCTGAATTGATTAAAATGTCATTATTCACTCGACGGGATTTGAGAATTGTATAAAAACGACCAGTAAACAACTTATTTGTTTTATTACGAGATTATGCATATTTCACAAACAATTCTCCGTTGATATTTTTTTTCTTAAACTTATTTAGTTATTCGTTGTAATATCCAAATAATTAGGGCTGCATAAAGAATTCGAGTCACGACTACTCTAAAGATAATATGCACGGAAATCCATTCCAGCCATCAATGTTGTCTTTTATCAACAAAATACAACTAAAAATGTGATGTACGTTATAAATTATATGTATTATATTAATTATATTCAGAGTAGTTCAGTCAGAGACATTTTTTTTTTAACTAAAATTTGAAAAAACATATTTTGTTTTCTATTTTACGCTAAGTGAATGTTTTAAAATGTTGATGTACGCATGACCACTTTATGTAGATGTGAATTCACGGAAAAATATGTTGTCAAATATGATAAAAAAAAGGTCGTCAATCTGTAAGGTGGTTGTTTAAAAGTTATTTGAAGATATTATAGCATTTAATGTTTGAATTACAGTGAAATGTATAATTTCATATATTTTTATTTGAAGTAATTAGTATTAAGTGCATAATCATTAGTTATTTTTAATTTTTTATTATAACTATTATATTTGAATTAGTATACACGGTAGTATTTAATGATTTGATCATCTTGGTTGATTTTTTTAGAACACAATAATAATTATAATATTTTTGATAATCAAATAAAATAAAACAAAATTTTAAATACACGTGTTAATTTTACATAAAAACTACGTTTTTTTAATTCAAAAAACTATTTGCCATCCATTTCATTGGAAAATAAAATTTCAGTCATAATATTAAAGAGCAAAACAAAAAACATTAAAAAGTATGAACTCGCTGTTCAGTCTATGTAGCTACTTGAATAAATACACTCCAAACATTGTTATATAATCACGTTTATGTTGCTATTACACAAAAGTATATATACATGCCATTGTACATCATTTCGATGCAATGAAAAACCATGTTTCTCTTTATTTTGATCAACATCTATAATTTTAATATGTGCATTTTGAAATTATACAACACTCCAGTTCAGACCTCGTGTTTTTTTTTTCAAAGTAAATAATTTCTATTGTTAAAAGTTACTTTAACGTATTGTTTATTTCAAAAACTCGAAACGTCTTTCGGGTTTTCATGTTTTAAAATGGTTAAATTTTTTTTCGTGTTATATAATTATAGCGTTGATTAACGGACTCTATTTTTTTCGTACAACAAATTTTTAAAAATTATATATATGAGTCCCTAGTATCGTTTATTTAAATATTAGTCATATTATCATATATATTTTTTATAGTTTATTTCATCGTTTAACACTAAGACATTCAAATACAAATGTTTAGTGTTATTTAATGTTTAATTAATATAAATTAACAAATTTTTAATGTTATAATAATATTATTCAAAATTAATTGAATACACTAAAAATTGCAGACGATGAATTATGTTACTTTGCCACATTAAACAACATCAGTATACTAGTAAAAATGTACCTGGATTTTTGCGTAGAAGTACTAGACAAATGCAATTTTTGTTGCGGACCTATTAATTTAATGACAACCAATCAAATAATTGTATACTACTGAAAAATATATTTTTTTTTAGAACCGTTTAAAATCAATAATTTCTATCTCTAAATGAAACATGGCATTGTAAATTATATTGTTATCAAGAATGGCTGAAATGCAAGAAATTGAATGTTGGGTATTATTTTTAAATGCAGTCCCCCGACGCGTCAACGTACCTATTATGCCTATATGCTATGCCGTCCAACATAATAATATTATCGTATTAAAAAAAATGTGAACAAGTGATTACCGCTCTGGCGTACAGTAGGTTGTTGAGTGGATAACAGTAATTTATATGTAATACCTGAATTAAACGATATAAAACCATTGTATATGAATGACGATTCAGAACGAGAAAGTTTTTGTTTAATTATCTAACATGAGATTAAACTTTACTTTAAAATGTTTATAAAAGAAAAAATATGTTTGTATTATATCTTTTATATTTTTGATTATAGTATAGACTAGTTATGAAATACATTTTATTAGATTTTCAAGCATTAGCATTTTTTAACTATAAAATGATTTTCAAAACTTCGTGATTTCTACAAATGTTGTTAAAATGAGAAATTAAATACTTATAAAAAAAAATTGTGCCTATGTATTTTAAATATTTATAAATTGCTATAATAACAACCTACGAGGAACCTTAAATTGAATTTACAAATTATATTAAAATAAGTTAAACAATTGCACTATAGCACAAATTCAAAGTAACTAAAACGAAACGATAAAATAAACATTTGTTGAAAATTTCAAGTATCTAAATGCTAAAATGTTTCGTCTTTGAGTTACACCAATAAAATTAAATTAATTTTGTCAAAAACTAATTTTGCGTCAAAAGCACGTTTTTCATTCACATTTTTTTTTATTTTCCGACGCCTTTGAAAAGTATTGAGAATTTTTAATTTCGACTCCTTAATAATATTCGATTTTTTATCATTCACCACCCTAAAAGTTTAAAATCGAAGCATTATTTTGATGACTTTTCACATATATTATTGTGAAATCTTATTAATGCATACACAAAAAAAAAAATACATTTTAAAGAATAAAGCACATCATTGTCAAATCAATATAATTCATCACTCCGACCAGAATCTAAAAAATAATTAGTGCATTTGAAGACCAAGGGTTTTGTATTTTTATGTATCATTAAATATTTATACATTTAGAAATAGTGAGAAATCATAACAAAAAAATATTATATTATTTTTTTGTATGTACAAATCATTTTTAAAAGTGTTTAAGAGATGTTTTATTATATAATAACATTATCACCCTGATATAATGCTTATAACTTAAAATAAATTTTATTCAAATTCTATTCATTTCTAAATGACAAAAAATAACCAAAAACAAGCGTTATATTATTCGTATTATGTTGCTTTAATTCTGATGAATGGTTTGATAAATACAAAAAAAATACATCATTGTAAATTTGTTTTATAGTTACTAGTTAAAAAGTAAATTTATTTATTTTAAAAGTAAAATATTAATTTGCTTAACTGTTAACATACAATATTTTAAGTTATCTAATCGTTATCAGTTATATTTTTAGACCAGTCAAACTTTGTTTTATTCTACATTCTGCAAATAAATATTTCAATGATAAAATTAATTCATCTTAAACAAATTTACGATGAAAATGTTTAACTTTAACTATAATATTATTAATTTATTATTTCATTTAATGTCTCATTGAAATTTAAAATATTTTAACATTTTAATTGACTGTGGTAAATTTAATTTATTTGCTATAATGTATTAAGTTTATAATATATTATGTATTATGTTAAGAAAAAATTAAAAAAACTGTTACAAAATAGATAAAATCTGAAATAAATAAATAAATCAGTAAATTTCCAAATCCCAAGTCCATGAAAATACAACCATTAAAATTATTAAAAAAAAAAAACTATAGATCAATCGATAAATTATAGAAAACAGAGGCACACTGATTTGTGTACTTAGTAAATATAATCGATATTAAAACTATATATTACAAAAAATTATTGTATAATATCCTATTAATAGCTTAAAATAGTAGATTATGTTAATAATTCAATATTAAAAATAAACGTGGTGTATTAGTGTGCAACACACATTTATTAATACAACATATAGACATGCATAATGTATTATAGTTATTAGTTATAGTTATTCCCTTATATACGAACTAAACCAGATAATCTTTGTAGTTCTCGCATTAAGTGTAAATTGAATTCTTATCCAATACATAATATGGCTATATACTTACACCCGTTGAACACGCTTTATACAAAATGACATGAATTAAATAATTCAAAAAATATTTGATATTTCATTTCCACAAATATGGTGGAAGCCAGAAACTTGTAAAGTAATTGATTGAAATATGTATATTCAAATACAAGTCTTTGAGTACCTATATATATATATATATATTTCTTGTAAATATTAAAGTGTACATATAAAATTAGGGGTAAAAGTTTTTAAAAAAAAAACACTTTCAAGAAAAAAAATATCATTAATGGTTATATCTGGAATAATTACAAAGTCAATATTAATATTGATTATAAAATGTGTTTGTTATTTGAGTTTTAAACTCCGCTAAATAGCAAATGGCTATTAAAAATGAATTTTATTCAAACACTTTTAAATATATCTGTTAGGGTTGATGTAAAATAATATATTTTTCTATGATTACATGAACACAAATACAAAGAATTGTTTTTCTTTAATAAATATATATTATGTAGGTAATTAATGTATTCAATGATACAAAAAAAAAATATGTTCTTCATGATTTTGAAATTTTAATATGCCGATAAATGTTATACTATTAGATTAGAAGAACATTTGAAAATATAATTTAATTTAAATATTTTATCTGTCATATTAAAAATTTTAGACGCACAATAAACATCAATAGTGCTTTTTTCCGTATCTTTCTATTATAAAATATTTAATAATATTCTATAAAATTGTCTATTACATTAATTTGACTTTCATACCTTACTATATGAAAAGTTTACTTTGATCTAACTTTGACATAATTTTTAATCATGTTGGTCTTTTAGTTCTATGCCTTGTCGTTCAAATGTTGTTAAGGAACGGATATAATAATTATTATTACGGTCATATATATACCTAACACAATATATTGCGAATATATTTATGTATATTAATACTGCAGACATGCTATGATTATATTTATAATTACTTTTAATCTTGGAAAAAAAATATTAATAATTTTACCATGTACCGACTAATTAATATTTTTCCTTTAATCTATACGCCGTTGAACGGTCTCTTATTCTTTGTTCGGATGTAATTATTATTATCAGTGCGAACCTCTATTTATAGTATCTATATAAGCTATTTACCTAATTCTTGTATACACAAACCACTGCCTCACTAGAACTCAAAGAAGTTTTTATCGATATTATTTTAAAATGGTTCTAAGTACTGTGGTGGTCAAATGTAAGACGAGCATTTATTAATGATAATTGCCCAACAAATGAGATGGCATATTATAAAAAATAAATATATCCATCAAAGTTACATCAACTGTTGTTTTTCAACAATTGTGATATTCGTTTCGATGACCGCGCTGTTTAAAGTTTTCGTTGTAATATTTTAACATTGATTAGTTTTATACAATGTATTATAATAAATTGGTGCAGTATAATACCTATATTATAAAATATGTGCTACATAACACTATCGCACCGATCACCAAAGTGCCTGACCAAGTTTTAACATTTATCATAATATTTTTACGCATAAATTAAAACGTACACTTGTGATATGGGTAAATGGTATTATATTATTTCGTTGATGAATTCCATAATAAATTATATCTTATTCTTATGAAATTTGTAAATGGCTTATTTATAATTAGATTAAACCGACTTTACAGTGAATTCAGTTTTAATTACTTTTTACGAATGACAAGGAGTAATGAACAAAAGCTCATTTTTTTTAATAACCGCACCGAAGGAGCAATAACGAATTAAAAACGTATCATAAATATTATATACAGTGTCGCAGAAATAATAATGATAACGGTCCACTATCGTAATACCGTCGTCAAATAGCCCTGTCGTTGCTCGTCATATATAGTATTATACGCTTCTTTTGTAAAATATGAGTATCCTGCCAGAAGAAATATATTTTAATGTATATAATGAACAGTAATGTGTATCAAAATTCGGTGAAATATTTTGATAATTAGTTTAAAAAAAAATACATTATTTTAGATAATTGTAGTATAATATAATGCATACAACACTCAAGTAATCGAGTGCCATATTATGAATGTTGAGTGTTTATTTAAATTGCATCAACGACCAATAAACTGCCCTGTCATAGTGAAAGGTAATATCTACAAAAATGTAAATATTGAGAAAATGGGTTTTTCATATTTTATAATTTTTTTACTTGTTGACAGAATTATTCAATAATATTTAATTAAATATTAAAAATTAATTAATTTGTAGTCATTTACCTCAAAAATCGATAATTTTCTTACTGTTAAATCAATTGTTTATATCTTTTTGGGTAAAATTAAGTAGATACTTCGTTTGTGATCTGACACAAGACAGTATCTATATATATTTGAAAAATATTCATTTCAACTAATCAACGATATTTCTGATCAAAGCTAGGAACAATCTCATTAAAACCAATATATTTTATTGAATTATTATTAACAGGTACGAACAAAATTAAAAATATTGACATTTAATAATAAACATGTAGATTCTGTTATATGTCGATCAGTGAATCTCGGGTTACTAGATAAATACGCAATATCTAAACCTTCAAATAAATTTACTTAACATAATATAAACAATAATTGCACAACATAATATACTGCGTTTCTTCTAGGCTTATTTGTCTAGTATTTTGTGATATTTTGGTAGATACTATATTTTCAGAAATAATATTGATGTAGTACTGTGTTTTAACCTACTATAAATTATGTAAAATGGCCCAATGTCCCAATAAACAATATCATTTTTGAAAAATTGTCAATTGCTGTCTTTCCTTTTAGCAGTTATATTATATAATAATATATAATATTATTTTAATATATTACGTATATTAAATGTATATATATACATTTATGATATCAACCGTTATTCTAGATGTTTATTAAATTAATTTTAAATAATTTTGCACGTTTTTACGCAATAAAACCGTATCAAAAAAAAAAAAAAAAAAAAGGCGTATAAATATATTGCCGCGTCGAGAATACTGGGCGATGTTGGACACTCGTATTTTTACTTTCATTTGAACAATGTCGTTTTTATTTTAAATTTCAACGTCTCAAATTTTCGAGGGTCGAGATAACCGGGATTGAGGTAAACCCGAAAATGATCTAGGTTCCGCTTAAAGGGCATATAACGAACGTTATAATTTATTAATAATATTTTTCAGATTTCTAGAAAGTAAAAAAAAAAAAAACTACCTTTTTTAAAATACGAGTCGTGTTTATCTTATCAAAAAAGTTGGTAGGCACGCCCACATGACGTGCTCTAACAACTGTACCGAAACGCGTTCCCTCCAAAAAAGAATTAGTAAATGAAAAGTGCACGTCATCGTGTACATCGTTAGACGTCCTCGAGCCAAAAAGACCCCTCTCGCCATAATTATAGGTCCGTTTGGGATCTAAAACACCGTTTTGCCGAACGGGGTCCTTACACGCTCAAACTCGCTCGTATGTACAAACACGAGCCAGGTAACTACACGGCTATATTTGCCTGTATGTGCACGCTTGTTGTTAAACCGTACGATATACATATATATATATATATATATATATATATAATCGGTAGTTATACATTGCACACACACACACACACACGTCGTGTCGGCTTTGGCGGATTAATGTGTAAACATGTCAATGCTCAAAATCGTTTTGGCCGTCGTCGTCGTCGCCGCCGGTGGATTCACCTATATTATTATTATTACATCGCAGGCGCTACAATACGGGACGTGTTCCGGCTGAACGTCCACCCACCTCCCCCACGCCGACATCGCATGCGACGCGTAATGGCCTCGGCTGTACACGTCACCGACAATATGACTGCGTACAACTATATATGCGTACGACGTACATGTGCATTATACGGCGGCAGTGCGATGATATCCGCGCGCCAAGACTATATTATACAATATACGCGTATAATAATGGCCGGGCC
This sequence comes from Pentalonia nigronervosa, assembly GCA_014851325.1. Classification (NCBI taxonomy): domain Eukaryota; kingdom Metazoa; phylum Arthropoda; class Insecta; order Hemiptera; family Aphididae; genus Pentalonia; species Pentalonia nigronervosa. The sequence continues at coordinate 8,969 of JACXSJ010001948.1, read as the reverse complement.
GAAACAAAAGGACATCAATCATATTACGAAATTTCGTCGGAGGCTGCTGCCGGTGACGCTGCGAGTGCGCGTGCGAGCGGCGCGCTCGTCGAGACGCGGACGCGGTCCGGCCGTGTCGGGAATATTGATGAGCACCTCCGCCGGCGGCGTTTTCGGCGATACTCGTCCATCACAACCCCGCCCGAGGCGATTACTCGCCAACGCGTATTACGAGCCGGACATGTACGCACCTGCCACCGTGCCCGCGTTACGATAATATTGAAATATTCACGACGCGTTGTGTATTGTGAGTCGTCGACGACGGCGTGGACGCCGAGTCGTGTGCGACACAAATTATGGCAAAGATACGGAGATTAATAACTACTACGCCCGTGACCTATCTCGTCGGTGTACGCGAAAATTCCGCAATGGTATAAGATATTATTGCACGCACAGCATTCACATAAATGATGTGCTGTAGGTATTGTAGTTGATAGGCTCGAAGGGACGATTGTCGTAGAGGTTTGGATCACCTAGCCGGCCAACTACCAGAATTTCGTGTGTTTCAAACGTACGTCGGGTTCGAATATCTTATTTGGAAGGTGATGTGTTCAAAAACGATTTATGGTACTTACTTGAAAATAAAACCGTTTCGTTATTTATATAAAGCACGTGATTATCTAGGTTCTACTTTTATAACGGATTAAATATAATAATATGTAAACAATGATGAAATCAGTAATTATTATTAAATAAATGAATAAATGTGCTGTAGAGTACGTATTACGGGTAAACAAATTAGGGGAATATTAATCGACTGGGAAACGAAAACGAATATATGATATTATTATATGTTTGCTACCTTATAGATAAGTAATAATACAATAAATTCAAAAATGGTTAAAATTTATTATGTAAAATATTTATTTTCATGATACAATATAAATATAAATTAAATGTTAGAGTCTTCGACGGTTAGGTACTTCGATTTAATTTAAAACAAATTAAAAAAGTTTAAAATTTCAGACTGATATTTTTTCGAGACATGAATTTTAACTACATAAGCTTCAAACGTTAGAGGAGGTACGCATCGTCGATAATAATTATTACTGATATTCCGCCCTTCAGAGAAACACGATAGGGGCGCTTTGGAATGAAACTTTGTTTGCTCCGCCATCCTTCGCCCGCGCCACTACGATATTTTCTCTCGCACAATGGCCAATCATACACTTTGGAATGATGATGCTAATACATAGATTGATCGGCGAATAAGGATTGGCAAAACCGACATAATCACATAATGTATACATACACCTAGGATCTACCTATACGAATATTATAATAATATAATATAAATAATATTATAATTCTATAATTATATTAATATTTTGAACGGTTGTGGACAGTTTTTTTTTATTTTATTTTTTTCGACCGCTATAAAAACGGGTAAATTTTACAATGCTGCTCTTTATTTGGAAAACTACGGTGGGAAAAAACTAATTCAATGTATATTGATGAAAATCAAATATAAAACGATTAACTGCAGAAAATTACACTGTTTATGCGAACAATACAGCTGCTTGACGATATGGCATAATATAATATATTATCTATTTTAATAATATATATATATATATATGCCCCCTCCAAGTCAGAAGGTTTCTACATTGGTGAGCTTCCCTCCACACGCTATTTCGTGTCGTTGTATCTTAGTTTACCAAATTTACTTATTGCATATAAATATTACATATTATAAATATACTTTTGTTTAAAATAAAATATATATAGATATTTAATAATCTTATTATGTAATTAATTATACCTACTATATATTATTATATTTATACATATATGTGTTTATTTAATTAGGCAGGTATGGTAAAATATTTAAAAATCATCCATCAACCTATTATGAGAGTTAAAAAAAATATATGTATTGCAAATTGCAATCCATCTGTGCACGCTATATTTATGACCAGATTTAGTAGGTAATGATTAATGATGATGACATATAATCACAATTCAACAAATTTATCAGAGCTCTCTTACTCCTTAAATAAAATGTTTTCACATTATTTTGAAAATCAATAATTCTAATTATAAAAAAGTCGCATATGCTTGCTAGATATACATAATTTTTTGAAGTAAGTAATATAAAATAATAATATGTAACATAAATGTGATAATTAACACTGAATAATATACAAATTTATTTGTCATAATTTGAATTGTTGGTTTTTCTACGCAATACGATTTCCCGCTTAATACACTATTTTTAACTGGTTCCTAGAAGAGCGTCAAAATGGTTCTATTGTAATGCTACTTATTATTATATCCACCAAGTGAAAATAATATAATATTATATAAAAAAAATGGTCTACGAAATGCTTTTATCAGTACACACGCCACACGGGGTCATAAAAAATAGTATAAAACAAGTCTATCATTATTTTCAAATGTTTTTTTTCCTATAAAAAAACAATGTTTTACTCCTTGCCTTAAAAAATTAAATAAAAAAATGGACTCCATAAATATAAATGTTTTATTAAATTCCATAGCCTAAATAAACTATATTATGTACTAGCTGCTCGATATCAATACGACTTATTTGTACGAACTTTTATTATTAAGTCACAGTGGTTTTAATACTTAATACATAATATCATGCAATTATAACAAAATAAAAATTATATTATTTGTATTCCTTATGACGTCACCCCCATCCCCCCCAAAAAAAAGCCAAAGTTTTCTTGTTACAGTAATATCCTCGGGGATATCCTATCTCCAGCTACCAAAATATTATAATTTTGTTTACCGGGATATAACTGCGACGATCATAATAATATCCACGTCGGATCCTGACTCCTGATTAACCACCCCTTATCATAGCAAACAAACATTATTTTATTTTTATCCAAACAATTTCACTATAATAATTTTGGTCCAATCGGCTTTGCTTATCACGTGTGTCAATATTATTAAAATTTTAAACACGATAAAATAAACTAATTGTGATATATATGTATATATAACAACTAAATTTGTTAGTTCGTGGAAATCTAATTAATTTGTACATAATGTATATTGTAAAGGTACTGTCAAACTATTAAATCTGATTAATAACAAACATAACAGACAGCCTTATCGATTATTATATAGTGTACCTATATTGTATTATACACACTGAAAATTAAAACAAATTAAAAATAATAAGACAAACGGGTAAATGAGAGATAATAATATTATAGAGAATTTACAGCTATAGACTTGATTGAATGACTTACTACCTACAATCACACCCGGATAATAATATATATCGTAAAACAATGATAAGAACAACAGAACGGCATTTACATATTTTTGTAATATCTTAACAAAACAATGGTTTTAATTATAATAATTGTAATACTTAATTGATTTCAAATAAAATACACTGAAATATTATACTTAAAAAAATTGAGTAGAATCAGTGTCATGGACACTTGTCAATATTGTCTTTCGTCATGGTTTGTTCACCTTGGTCAAGATATTGGTAAATTATAAATAATAACTGTGAATTGAAAAGCAAAATAATATTTGATTTTCAATCGATAAAAAGGAAATTTGGAACTATAAACGCCCTTTAAGCTTATACTACCTCAAAAAGTGTTCATACAATATAAAAATAACAATTATTAAAAAACCAATATACTATATTATAACTAATTGGCTAATAAACTAAAAACTAAGAAACACAAATTTATATAATAATATTGTAATATACGTACAAAGTGATTATTTTACCTTTTAATATTCATATTTTTCATTAGTTATTTCAATTTATTCATTTTTTTCAAACAGTAAATTATATTGATATTTTCATTTTTAAACAGGATATTTTTCTAAAAATGTTTACATATCCATACGGTTTATATATACTGATAAATAGTGATTTCTTAAATTAATAATCGTTTAAACATTTCATAGAGAATTGGAGTCAAGGGAGAGCTATTTTATCTCTCTACGTTATTTATATTATCTTTAAATAACTATTCGTCTTATTGGTAGATACATTGTAATAAAATATAAACTAAAAGTTGAACAATTAATATATTTTGTGAATAAAAATGTTTAGAAACAAATTCAGCATAATTAAAACGCTAGTTTCCTAGTATAAGACCTAACCAATAATTTAAACGATAATAATAATATTTACAAAAAAAAAAAAATTCATAAAATATATTATCGTAGACTTGTTTTGTAAGGAAAAAAACGATCAAAGTAACAATGAGAGAAAAGAACCAGTAACAAAAAATATCGTTTAAGAATAATAATAATAATTACAGTAGTTTTACATAGCTAATATTTAAAGAGAAATACACCATTACTGTTTTACGTTTACATTTACAGCAACTGTTGTTGAATAATCGGGAATCATTAGGGCGTGTCGTATTTATAGAAATTTCGTTTCTCTGGGCTACCTACTGTAAGTTGCCCGCACCTCCTGCCGCCGACGTCACAACGCACAAAACGGTGCATAAAAAACATCGTTTACTTTACCCGCTGCAGCTTATTGTTGTACTCATTACTTTCTGTATATACCTATTATATGCCATCCCTCCGGTGCCCGATTTCACCCATCTTTCGTACAATAAAGTCCCGTAGCCTCCATAGCGTATATAGTATAATACATTTTGTGTACAGGGTGATTTTTTTTAAAGGCAAGCGCTCGTCGTTGTCTCGAAGAAAATTAACGATTTTGAAATAATGCTTTATTTAATTATTTTTTTTTTTTTTATAATTGTCCAATTCATTATACAAAACAACGGATGGTATGATATTATGCAAGTATTACTGTTTTTATTGTTATAATATTTGTTTTATGTTTTACTCTTTTAGACTGTAGCATACTTGCCGATATTTTTAAATTTTAATTTCATATTTCAAAACATTAAAACAGTTCTAAAATTTTAGTACTTAAAAGTCATAACTAATTAAATATATTATTTATATACAAATAAATGCATTCGTTTAAAATCCAATTTGACTGAAATTTACAGAAAAATGTTCTATTTGGGAAAATGCAATTAAAAATGTTGCTATCATTCAAAAATTAATAACGACATCACATACCTAGTTAAAATGAATATTTTATTTTTCAAAAATATTATTTTGTATTTTTAAGTTACATAAAAAAAGATATTTAAAGAATACAAAAGAACTTTCTGAGAATCATCCTGTATAATATATATACATAGAGTATCACGTAATTTGTCGTTGTCCTGATAAATACGGCCCAAGGGTCTGTATAGAATACAGGTGACAATTAAGTTTTATCGAATACTTCGTAATATTTATGTATATATAAATATTTGTTCTTGTACATTATAGGTATATCGATAGTTGTTCATAGTTTCAGACCGACATCGAATATTATGTATTATAATTTAAAATGCAGCTTTAATGTAATGGTGCAGGCAATAAAGATGTTTAGTTGTTTGAGTTTAGTCATAGATCGTTGGTGGCAGTCCCAGAGATAACCATTTTTGTGCAATATTATTTATTATTTTAGGTAGACTCACCAAGTAATACCACAAGAGTTCTCACAAGTTATCTCACAAGAGTTACGCTCAATTTTATCATTTAATTATGCATTTAATGAGATTCTGGTTTTTGAAAATTTCAAATACAGTTAATGTCTTAATAATCACAGTAAATATTAATTGTATTATTTGTATGCCATTTAAGAAAAATAACATGATGATATATTTTCAAAGAAGAACACCTCCTTATTTTCTGTGAACTGGTAAGTAGATATTTTTTTTTTTTGTAAATTTATATGTATGAACGAGTACTTTCTAAATTATTATATTTTATGAACTTTGGATATTAATAAATGATGATAGAACATTATAATTTGTACAATTTATCGAAGTATAATAAGTTATAAATACAAAACTAAATATTACAACATTTTATATCTTCTTTAAATTTTATCGTCGTGGACAGTTGTACCCAACCAATTAAATTTAATAACACAGAAACTACGTACCGTTAGTATTATGATTTAAATATTATATCTACATTTCAAAATATTAAAAGTTAACAGTAAACAATGATTATTTTCATTTGAAAAAAAAAATAGTGTTTGGTGATTTTATGTAAAATATATAAATATTGGTTACAACTGTTCTTCTATATGGTTGAAATATTCCGGTTTAGTACATTATAGTCACACACAGCTGTAAGATAGGTTATAATACAAAAATTGAAATTCGGAAGTCTCTGATCATTATTATTATTTTTTTCTTATTTTTATTTTTTTAGTGCTTGTATATGTCTAATAAATCAAATTTATTGTGATATTTTATGGAGACTATATCAAACGTGTGTACGGGGTGGAAACTGTTGAGCGGGTTATTGGATACAAATACTCGTGACTATAATAATTGTTTCAAGTAAACTACTTCTCTGCAATGATATTATACTTTCTATAAGTATATTGTTCACTTGTTAAATGCATACGGTGCCATGCGCCACACAGTTGTTTTAGACGTGTAGAACATAAAGGTCTTAAAATTAAATTAAGTAACAGTACTTTTTTTAACATTCGTACACTGGTCCACAGTGATGTGTGTAACAGACAATAGTAATGATTTTATTATGCTTTTTATGTTACTATTGATTAACTGCTTTTTATTATTATAATAATCATGATATTTTGTATAATATTAAATATTCATAAAAATACATAAAATACACATCAATCGTACTAGTTTTGCACTAGTGGACATTTAATTTAAAATCTAAAAATTATATACTATACGACTGCTATATAGGAGATTGTAAATATCAATTGTTGGTATCTTGTCATTTAGTAAGTCACTGTAATATATGTGTTAAATTTAAATTCAATGATAAATCATTGAGCATTTGAACGGAAAACCGATTCTCATTGAAGATGGTCTGTCAGCCTATATTATGCATTAGGTAGTAAGTTTATTTTATAATGTAGGTACCTATTTATATTGCTGTTGTGTTAGATAATTTATTTTACTTAATACGGCAAGTTAAATTCATTTTTGCCGAAAAACTTGCAATTATTACATTATTAATATTTAATTATTATAATATTACCATATATATATATATATATATCATATAATATTATTGTTAGATATTAATTATTGAATCAATATACCATTAAACTAACTTACTTCAGAATGTGTGAATATATTCCTGGTATAAATAAGAAATAGCATAAAATGAATCTATGTTTTGAAAATTTCACTGTGACATTGTGTCTTGTGTGTATCAAATATAATAATATATGCCAGTTTTAAATTCTCATGAAAAATATTTATGAATTTTAATAAAATATCTTAAATTTTAAATTTTTATTTAAGTATCTAATTTAGTACAAAATCAAATTTAAAATGTCTATAAAAAAAATGCTGTTATATATTTTAGATTTTTTGATTCAAGTACAAAAACTACTATATTACAATATTATGTTATTTTGTTTTTATTCTAAACTGTATATTTTTTAATTATTTATTTTTAGACACCAATAATTGTATAACATAATGTCTGAAGGATATATTGTGTTACTATAGGAAACCTGTAAGACAGGCAGTCAGCTTTTGATTTTTTTAATAAAAGTTGTTATTTCTCTTACGAGGAACCTTGGATTAAATTGTCTAACATTAGCTATACAAATTGAATATTTTATAAATTTTTAGCTACTTATTATATATCAAATCATCGTGATTTTGACAAAAATTGCTTTTTAATAATTGCTTAAAAAATAAATCGTGACTATATATCTTTAATATTTTAATTTATTTTTTGAATTTATTTAATTTTTTGATTGCTACAATAACAACTTTTGAAAAACTTAATATTAAACTATTACTATCAACAATTATTGAAAAAAAAAATGAAAATTCTAAAATTTTAATTTATTTTGCAATTTAGTTGAACTAATTTTCGTTTAAAATAATATATCTAAAATTTAGATATATTATTATATTTAGATTCTAAATATATTATAGTGAATTATAATTAATATTTTCGTTATAATAATATTTTCCTACCGCAAAATTCCTATTTATTTCAGGTGTCTAAAAAAATTGGTGTAATTGAGAAACACCGTGCAGTTTGATTAAAATAAGTGTAATTCAATCTTCCTCGTATATCTTAATTACTGGCAGGTTGCAGGTATACAACATTATTGCATATTAAACGCATATTAAATTACATTTTAAAATCTATTCTATAAAGCTTTATAGGGCTATAGCCGTATATAGTATAATTCACTAAGGCCCTTTAATGTTAAAGTATTGAAAAGAAAAACATTTTTAATGCATTTCGAAATTTAAAATTTAGGTATCTACCTAATTAAAGTTACTGACTGGATATCTATTTATAAACTACACAAATCTAAAGCTACGAGACTACGAATTGCGGAGAATGTCACAACGTTATCATTCGTATATTCATTTGTCTCACGTTTTAATTTTCAAACAAGTAATAATAATAGGCAGATACGAGATACCTATGTGAAATATCAAATATTAATATAAAAAATGTTCATAACTCGTTTAAAAATCAAAATATTTTAAAACATCAATGTACAATATTGGTACAAACACAAATAATGTTCTCATCTTTAAGTTTGATAATATATAGGTCAATAATTCATTCCCTGATATTAAAGCTAAAACATAAAATTGGTTATGGTGAACACAAATTTGCTGCGTTGTATTATATTGTAAGACACCAATCCGCCTATGTGAATGTAGCGTCCTTTTAATCCAGCGCCACGGTCGTGGCGCGAGCTAAGTAAAAAAAAAAATAGCCGCACGACAGTAGTGTATAGTATATCGAAGCAGGAGTTGCCCATTTAAACTGTGTAAAATACCGGTATATTTGTAGAACAACATAACTCATTTTCTAATGCATCAATTAACTCCTAATAAACACCAAAAAATCAGAAATAATGTGTAGAA